>CM035436.1:51568153-51675653 GCA_020310875.1 Ceratopteris richardii | reverse complement strand
AGAAGAGATAGAAGAAGAGCATATAGTAAGGCAAATCATAAATGGAATCAAAGCTGATAATAAGTGGGAGTCCTTGACCACAACAATTTACTATATATCCATATGCAAATACTTGACCTAAACAGATTGATGGGGCAACTCTTCACACATGAGACAAAGCTCAACAAGAATGGAGACAACTCTAGAGATAATCAATCTTCTACCCTTTACATGGATAGAAATAAAGTAAAGATAAAGGCAAAGGTAAAAAGAATGAGGATGAGGCAAGTACCTCTCAAGTGAACTTCAAAAGTAAAGGAAGAGGTACAAGAGGAAGGGGCAAAGGAGGAAAGCAAGGCATGGGGAGATCAGACAACTCTTCACCTTGCAACATCTGTGGCTTGACCAATCACACCATAGATGAGTGTTTTAAGAACACAAGGAATTAGAGAGTAAGAGGCTTCTAAAGAGGAGGCTATGGTCAATCCAGAGGTAGGTTCAACAATGGAGGAAGCTATTATCATCACAACTACAACCAAGGCTACAAAAACAACTATCAAGGAGGCTCTAGAGGTAGAAGAGATTATAACAACTACATAGAAACCAAGAGGATTCTCTTCTAATCATGAACATGACATCCAAGCAAGGTAAAGATGATGAGCATCTTTTCTACATTGAGTTTGGTTGTTCAAATCATATGGGAGGAAATGTAGCATTCTTATTTGACCTTCAAGATCCTAAAGGGAAGCATGAAATGGAGACAGGTGATGACACTAGGCATTCTCTTAAGAAAACTGGAAATGTCAAACCTTTTGATGGTAACATGAACCTCTTAAGTAAGGTATTATATGTGTCAAGAATAACAAAAAACCTAATCATTGTTGGAAATATTATTGAGATGGGCTTAAAGGTCAGATTCCCAAGGCATGGAGCATATGTAGAGGACCTGCAACAAGGCTTCAAGAGTATTGCAAAAGGTTAGAAATCTGGTAGATCAAACCTTATCTGAACTAGGTCAAACCCTATCTGAACTAGAGATATGGCATAAAAGGCTAGGTCATATAGGTGAAAGAACACCAAAGACAATATGCAAGGATCAGACTGTGCTTGGCATTCCAAATGTGTCCAAGCAACACATGATTTACAAATGTGGAGCTTGTCAATCTCCTAAATCACACAGACAACCATTCAACACAAAAGGATATATGTATGAAGATTACTTGGAGCTTGTGCACATAGATGTGTGGGGTCCTAGTAGAGAACGATCAATCTCAAGATCAAGGTACTATGTCTCATTCATGGATGATTAAAGTAGATGGACAATTCTTTATTTCATGAAGCATAAAGATGAAGTCTTCACTTGCTTCAAGCAGTATTTGACATTGGTTGAGAACCAAACATGTAGAAGCTTGAAGAGGATCAGATCTGATGGAGGTGGTGAGTATTTATCACATGAATTTGACTCATTATTACAGGATAGAGGTATAAAGAGAGAAGTCACAACAAGATACACTCCTGAACAGAATGGAGTGGCAAAGAGTAGGAGTGGACTAATAGTAGAGGCTGCAAGATCAATGTTGAATGAAAAGAAACTTCCAAATTACCTATGGGAAGAGGTTGTTTCCACAGCCACATACTTAATTAATAAGCGTCCATCCAAATCCTTGGATGGAATGACACCTTATGAAGCATGGAATGGCTGGAGACCTTCCCTTGACCATTGTAAAATCTTTGGGTGCATTGCTTATGCACATATACCCTCACAGATTAGAGTAAAGCTTGATCCAAAAGCTGAAAAGTGTATATTCATTGGCTATGACAAAGGTTGGAAAAGATATAGGTTGTACAATCCCACTAACAAAACATTCATAGTTAGTAGGGATGTGGTGTTTGATGAAAATAATTCATGGTTTGAAGATTGTTGCATGAAAATTAAGCTACCCTATGACTTGGAAAGTGATTTTCCAACTTTGACTCAAGAAGAATTGCAAATATCAAAAGATTTCAACTGAGAATATGAAGAGCAGATTGACTTCAAAGCTTGGAAGTCCAAGGCCAAGACAAAGTTCAAACAATTGGAAGACATTCCAGATTCATCCAATCAAGCACTTAAAGGATATCAAAGGGAGAGTAAAAAACCCATAAGCTATGGCTATGACACATCACTAGCCACGAAGCATTATGTATACATGACTAAAGATCTATGTCAGAAGAGCCTTCTTTATGTGAAGAAGCCATTAAGGAGGAAGAATGGAGGGAAGCTATGCAGGAGGAAATTGAAGCACTTCAGGAAAACAACACTTGGGATTTGGTTCCCAAGAAACCAAGCATGAAGTTAGTTGGATCCAAGTGGATTTACAAAGGCAAGAAAATTTCAGATGTTTCAATCAATAGGTATAAAGCAAAGCTAGTAGCAAATGGGTTTGCTCAAACCCATGGACTAGATTACGAGGAGACCTTCTCACCTGTGCCTAAGATGCCAACAATCAGGGTTCTAGTAAGTATTGCTGCTTCAAAGAATTGGAACTTGTATGAGTGAGATGTTTAAAATGCATTTGTAAATGGATGGATCTTAGAAGAAGTCTACATGGCTCAACCACCAAGGTATGAAGACAAGGACAAAGGAGACCATGTGTGCAAGCTAAGAAAAGCACTATATGGTTTAATGTAAGCTCGTAGAGCTTGGAACCATAGGTTTGTCACATATTTGCAAGATCAAAGATTTGTTGCTAGCAAAGTAGATTCTTTTTTTGTTCATAAAGAAGACTTACTCAAAAGTTATTTACTTATGTGTTTATGTGGATGATATTATCATTACAGGGAATGATGCCAATGGCGTAAAGCAAATCAAAGCTTAAATGTTGGAAGAATTCAAAATAAGTGATCTTGGATTTTCAACATACTTTCTTGGATTATCACATGTATATTCAGATTCTAGAATCTTTATTACTCATAGGAAGAACATTCGTGATAGGGCTAAATTCAAGATGGAGAATACTAAAATTTCAATTACACCCATGGAACTCAACCACAAACATAGTTCTCATGAGGGGGAACTCCTTGAATGTATTACATTTTATCAAAGGCTTGTGGGAAGTTTCAATTATGCAACCGCAACAAGAGTGGACATATGTTATCGAGTAAGTACATTAAGCCAATTCATGCATGCACCGAGAAAACCTCACATGGAAGATGCCAAAACAATCTTGAATTATCTAAAGGGTACCATAAATGAAGGGATGCTTTATCCATTCACTTCTGATTTGGATATCAAGATGTATTCTGATGCAAAATGGGCTAGCTCCAAGGATGATACGAGGAGCACTTTTGGCTACTTATCTTTTGCAAGTTCAAAGCATGGTCATCAAAGAAATAACCAACTATGGCATTATCATCAACAGAAGCAAAATATAGAGGCTTAGCAAATGCAACACAAGAAGCTATGTGGATCAAGCTACTCTACACAAATTTGGGATTGCATTCTTATACTCCAATGATTTTTTGAGATATCACTAGCTCACTTCATTTGGCTGCTAAACCTGTATATCATCTAAGGACTAAGCACATTGATGTGCACTATCATTATGTATGAGAGAAGCTACTTAGAAAAGACATCTAATTGCCCTATGTATCAACCAATTTCCAATGTGCAGATATGCTCACAAAGTCTTGGATGGAACTAAGATGAACAAGTTCAAAATGATGATTGGATTGCAAGGAATCAAGGAGAAATGAAGACCAAGCATGTTGGGATTGAGGGGGAGCTGTTTGTACAAATGAATTCAAGCCTACATACTTAGACAATTAGCATTTATCTCATATAGTCACTATAAAATTTTGGAGGAGATGGTGGATACTCACAAGAGAGGAGTTGGTGTAGCTAAAACTTGCTTCACACCTACCGTAAGTGATGGCTGAAGAGTGTAGTGGGCCTCTTTAGCTTTCTAATAAGCATAAGTAATCACATATGTTTCTTGGAAGATGATCCACTAATGATAGCATCAAAACAGATAGGTAGGCATATGATTCAATGTTCAAAACTTGGTATTTTGGTTGAGACACCTACTTAGAGTTTTGCTCCATTATTTGAGTACAATAGCAATTGATAAAACTCCTTTTGGATAACTTCAATTATCTTAAAAAGCTACCAATCATGAGTGAAGTCATATAAAATGATGAACTATATGCAGAGAAATATGTTTAACAAGTTAAAAATCCATCACAACTTTTACGGGTCTTGAGAGTCACTGACCAGTGAGCAGAGATTGATTAATATCTAAGGATCACAAGAAGCATTATTTAATGAAACTTTGTATAACTAAAGTATACAATATGCTTGAACTATCATGCTTTAAATCAAGAGAAATGATCCACTATACAGTGAGAGCCAGCTCAGACAACTTCACTCTTCTGATGAAGTATGATAGAGATATGAGGGTAGGAAGTAATGAACATGCATATATTGAACCATGTAAAATTACAATGTCATTGGCAATAGGCAATTGCACAATGTGTGAGAAATGAGTGAGCTATAAGATGATCTCCGCTTCTCAATGAAAGTACATGAATATGATCTGTGAACCCCGAGATACATGCGAGTATTTCACATCCTCTTTTATAGTTTTTTTTGGAGCCAAAGATTTGAATTCAAAGTCACATCTACACCTAAAAGTGAATCCTAAAGTATAGGATTGATTCTCTCTTGACTCAACTACCAATTGATACAAGATTATATGCTTCCTAACTCCTCGTGGGTGTACTATCCTTTTACAATGGGTAATTATGAAGTAAAGGTCGTACATATGAAGTGTTCCAAATGATATGCTAATACATCAAGCTTATATGAGTTTATCAAGTATGTAGCCTTGGGCTTTTGCATCAACAACTCCCCCTCAAGCCTAACATGGTTGATCTTCATTGCTACTTGATCTCTTGTAGCTCAATCATCAGTTGTTCATCTTTTTTCCATCCAATGCTTTAGTGAGTATATCTGCACATTGCAAATGCATTGGTACACAGGATAGTTGAATATCCTTGCTTAGCAAATTCTCTCTAACATAATGATATTGCACTTCAATGTGTTTCATCCTCGCATGCTACACAAGATTAGCAGCCAAATTAAGTGAACTAGTGTTATCTCCAAAGATGATTGGAGTGTATGAATATATCTCCAAATTTGCATACAATTACTTGAGCCACATGACTTCCTGAGTTGCATTTGCCAAAGCTCTATATTCTACTTATGTGGAAGATAAGGCCACAACTGTTTGCTTCTTGGATGACCGAGATATGAGTTTTGAACCTGCAAAAGATAGGTACCCTAAAGTGCTTCTCGTATCATCGTTGGAACCAACCCAATCTACATCAGAATACATCGTTACATCTATGTCAGAAGTAAAGGGATAGAACAATCCCTCATTCATTGTGCCCTTTAGATACTTAAGCACCCTCTTTCTAGCTTTCATATGATGTTTCCCTGGTACATGCATGAATTGACTTAATACACTTACTGCATAGGCAATATCTACTCTTGTCAAAGTAGCATAATTAAGACTACCCACAAGTTGTTGATGGCTTCTAACATCTTCAAGTGGTTCACCTTAATGTGAACTTAGTTTATGGTTGATCTCCATAGGAACACCTGCATCCTTAGTGTATATGCTTCTTTTGATATCCAACCATTAAAAAATTCTTTTTTGACATCTAACTGAAACAGATTCCAATTTTTTGATGCAACAACACTTACCAATACCCTAATTGTTGGCATCTTTGCCATAGGTGAAAATGTTTCTTCATAGTTTACTCCAAGTGTTTGGAAAATCCTTTTGCCAGGAGCCTTGCCTTGAAAATATTTATAGAACCATCAGAGTTCTATTTAATTTTGTATATCCACTTTGAGCCAATTACCTTCATATCTGGTTTCTTGGGAACTAGATCCCAAGTGTGGTTTTCTTGCAATGCTTCCACTTCTTCCAGCATGGCTTCTCTCCACTCATCCTTCTTCTTAGCCTCTTCAAATCAAGAAGTTTCATCTACCATGGAATCTTTAGTGATATAGAGAGAGTGTTTTGTGACTAAGGATGTGTCATATCCATACCTTATGGGATTCTTACTTTCTCTTTGTGATCTCCTTAAAGCTTGATTTGAAGACTCGGGTAGATCCTCTAATTGCTTGTATTTGAACTTGCCACTTGACTTCCAAGCTTTGAAGTCAACCTATTCTTCGTCTTTTGAGTTGATGTCCTCTGCTTGGTGTCAGTCTTCTTGAGTTAGGGTTGGAAAATCATATTCCAAATCATATGGTAATTTGAATTTCTTGCAATCATCTTAAAACCATGAACTACACTCATCATATACTACATCCCTACTAACTATGAATGCCTTGTTAGTGGGAGTATAAATTCTATATCCTTTTTGATTCTGATCATACCCAATAAATATACATTTCTCAACCTTAGGGTCAAGCTTCTTTAGGTAGTTTTTTTCTCATTTAACATAGATGTAACTGCTTCAACAATTAACCTATTCCTTCTCTCTACCACTCCATTCAATTTAGGATTATACCTGGTTGTTACTTCCCTCTTTATGCCTCTATCCTATAGAAATAGATCAAAATCATGTGAAAAGTACTCACTACCTGCATCAAACCTGATTTGCTTCAATCTCGTTCTTGTTTGGTTTTCAATTAGTGCCAAATAATTCTTAAAACATGTAAACACTTCATCCTTATGCTTCATGAAATAGAGGATTGTCCACCTACTATAATCATCAATAAAAGGGACATAGTACCTTGATCCTGAGATGGATGGATCTTTGCTAGGACCCACACATCAGTGTGTACGAGCTCCAAATAATCTTCATGGATGTATCCTTTCCTGTTGAATGGTTGCCTATGAGCTTTGCCAAATTGGCAAGCTCCACATTTATAAATCATGTGCTGCTTGGTCACATTGGGAATGCCAAGCAGACTTTGATCCCTGTAAATTTGCTTCAGAGTCTATCTCCTATGTGCCCTCGCCTTTTGTGCCATATTTCCAACTCAAATAATGTTTGATCTCTATAACTGAATAGTGCTATGTTCCTTGAGTCTTCAATTTCAAAAGTAAGCAATCTACCTCACTTCTCACCTTTGGAAATCCTTTTGAAGCCTTTTTGGGGGTCTTCCACATATGCTCCATGCTTAGTGAATATGACCTGTAGACCTTTCTCTACAATCTGCCCAACACTAATTAGGTTTTTGGTTATAGTAGGCACATATAGAACTTTGCTCAAAAGGTTCATACTACCATCAAATGTTTTGACAATTCCAAATTGCTTGACTGAATGTTTAGTGTTATCACCTATTTGTACTTCATGCTTCCCCTTGGGTTCTTCAAGATGAGATAATAGTGCTACATTTCCTACTATATGATTGGAACAACCTAAGTCAATGTAAAAAAGATGCCCATCATCTTTACCTTGCTTGGATGTCATGTTCATGATGAGTAGAGAGTCTTCTTGATCTTCAGTATAGTTCTTGAAGTCCCTTCTTCCTCTAAAGCCTCCTTGATAGTTGCTGTTGTAGCCTTGATTGAAGTTATGGTTGTAGTTTCTTCCACCATTATTGTACTTGCCTCTTCTTCGTTCATAGCTTCCTCTATGAAAGCCTCTTCCCATTTGGTTCCTTGTATTTTTGTAACATTCTTCTGTAGTGTCGTTGTTGAGACCACATATGTTGCATGGTGAATTCTTGTAGGGTCCCCCCAACCTTGCTTTCCTCCTCTGCCCCTACCTCTAGCACCTCTTCCTCTTCCTGCATAATTACCTTGATAGGTACTAGCCTCTTCATCCTATTTCTTACTTTTAACTTTATCTTTAGCGTTATTCTTATCTGTATAAAGGGCAGAAGATTGGTTAGCTCTTGTTTGTCACCATTTCTGTTGAGCTTTGTCTCATGGGTGAAAACTTGTCCCATCAAGGTGTTGAGATCAGGTATTTGCATGTCCATGTAGAGATCCATTGCTGTGGTGGACTCCCACTTGTCATCAACCTTAATTGTATTGATGATCTACCTCACTATGTGCTCTTCCTCTATCACTTCTCCAATGCTTGCAAGCTCATCTGCAACATCTTTCATTTTGGTTACATAATCAGCCACTGCTTGCTTTGGTTGTTTCTTGAGGGTTGTGAATTCCATCCACAACTAATTCTTCCTAGCTCTTGTGTTGGATAAGAAGTATGATGAAAGCACTTCCCAAGTCTCTTGGGAGGTCTTACAATTTCTAACATGCGGTAATAAGACATTAGAGATTGAGTTTAATAGATATGACCTGGCAAGAACATCCTTTGCACACCATGTGGTCAACCTTTCTTGCTCTTCCCATGTTGATTGATTCTTGCTTCTAAAGATTGGCATGTCTTTATCTCGTGAGATGTATCTAAATAAGCTTCTCCCTTGAATATAGGCATGCATCCTTAGGGAAGATGCTGAGTAGTCGTTCCTATCCAATTTGACAAGGATGGAAAACCATCTCCCATCTAGATTGAACTTGCTCTGATACCATTGTTGAAGGAGATGGTGGATACTCACAAGAGATGAGTTGGTGTAGCTAAAACATGCTTCACACCTACTATAAGTGATGGATGGAGAGTTTAGTGGGCCTTTTCAGCTTGCTAATAAGCATAAGTAATCACATATGCTACTTGGAAGATGATCCACTAATGATAGGATCAAAATACATAGGTAGGCATATGATTCAAGGTTCAAAACTTGCTATTTTGGTTGAGACACCTACTCAGAGTTTTGCTCCATTCTCTGAGTACAACAGCTATTGATAAAATTCCTTTTAGGGAACTTTGATTAGCTTAACAAGATACCAATCATGAGTGAAATCATCTAAAATTATGATATATCTGCAAAGAAATATGTTTAGCAAGTTAAGCATCCACTCGGACTTTTATGGGCCTTGACAGTCACACACCATTGAGCAGAGATTGATTAATATCTAAGGATGACAAGAAGCATTATCAATGAAACTTCATAGGATTAAAGTGAACAGTATGCTTCATGCTTTAAGTGAAGAGAAATTATCTAGTATATAGTGAGAACCAGATCAGACACTGATAAGTTATCACTTAATAAATGATGGAGTACCTCTTCTTTGTCATGCCCCATTTGTATAAAATGTTTGTGGATGCTTTATGGCTTCCCTAGACTATCAATTCAATAGGAAAATAAGTATAGAATTCCACTTGGAAGGATACGATTGGATTTATGGCCTCTAAAAATATTTATTCCCTTACTTTACCACTATTATAATTGTTGCCTACTTTCCTCCATAAGCGAATGCTCTCCTTGCATACTATTCTTGTTGTAACTTCTTAAGGAGGAAATTATATGTGGATATAAATGATCAATGATACTCCTAATACATGTGTTTCAAGGATATCATTGATGATAATCTTTCTTTTTCTTTTCGTTATGAGCCTAAACCTTTTTTTTATACTTAATTGTAGTGGATCTCGAGGATTTCTTAGGATCACATATTTTCTCGGAACACTCTAGGTGGGAGAATGAGAATGTTCCTATAGGGAGATTGTTGGTTGTTCAATTGTCTCTATATGTGTGATCTAAACCACCTCCCCCCCCCCCCCCCTTTTGGTTATAAGGGCTTACATTTGATGAGCCTCTAGATTTGTAGTCCTTGGTTGAATTATATGATCGTCCTTTGCTTTATTTCCTTCACTTCCATCTTTTTTTCATTCTCATGATATAGTATTATTTGAACATATCACATATGATTGAAAGAACTTCTTTAGTGTGCATAACTATGAACCTCCTTATTGAGCACAAGAAATTTATTAGGCACACAAAATTTTCTCCTTTTATGAGATAGGATCTTTGCTAAAGATGTCCTATGCTTATTAGTTCTCTCATGCCCTACTCCATGATGTGTTTTGGGTTCCCACATTTGTGACTCCTTTTGTTTTCCTTTTAGAGAGATCCTTTGGGTTATAATCTTCATGATTTTTTGCACTTATTCGGTGACATGAATATACTTTTGTATTAATTCTCGTGAATCCCTAGTGAGAAGAAGTGGTGTCCTCCTTGATGGCACACATAATTTGATGCTCTTCTAAATGTTTTTCTCTTTGTGGCTTTTGATTTTCCTCATCCTTATTGTCACTGCCTGATTTGTTTTTCACTCTTGAAAGTATGTGGATGAGAAAAAAGGATTCATCACAATCACCTATTCAAGAACACTTAAAAGTACATGTGGATAAAAAGAAGGTGTAGCATTATATGCATGGATTTGTTCTCTACTATCAAGCAACTTAAAGAAATGTTTACATATGCCTAATGTTTTTGCAATTAGTCTCTTTCTAAAATGATATGTTCCTCCATCCCTTCTTCTAGTATGAAACTAGAACTCTTCCAATTTCTAAGCTTGTTTGTCTCTCGTATGCAATCTTGTCCTTTTCCATCAACTCCTCTTATATGTATTCAAGTTTGATAGGTAATCTCTTGCATAGAACTAGTTATATCATCTCAGTTAGCTGTCCTATGAAATGACCTTACCATGTCCCTCCAAGTCTTGCAATAGTGCAACCAGCCCATTATGATATCCATTATTCTCCTCTACTAATGTCGGAGCATAAGCCACTGCTAACTCATACAAAAAAATTGCAAAACATGAGATCAACAAACATGAAGTGCTTAACATAAACAAGTTCATTCATCAAAATGATGCTTAGAAACTCGTGATGCATTGTCTGGTAATCATCCCTACCCAAATGTGATGCTCTAACCTCCTCTAGACATGTGGCTGCCATATTTCACTCCTGGTAATATTGGTCAAGAGTCTACTGCTACTCATCATGAATCATGTCCCATTCCTCAACATGTAGCCATACAGGCTTTAATAAGCCCTGTCTAAAATTGTCGTGAGCCTCCGATCATGGATGCAACATCACCTCACGTGAATTGTGCTGAGTCCATTATGAGCTAATATTAGGGTGCCCAAATACTGGATGATAATCGCAAAAAATTTCCTCTATGATGTAATTCTTACGATCTATGCCCTATGCACTACACTTGAACATGATAGAGTGTCCAAAATGTATTGTGCATGATTTGTTGGATGTGATGATTGGATGCACTCAGGAAATTAGTTGGTGCTGCAAAACCTGCTTCACTCCTGCCCTCCTTTGACTCCAGATATGCTTAGTAGACTCCTTGAACTTCCAAATGATACCAAGAAACCATATATGTGCTTTGCAAATGTTATGAGTAATGATCAAATCAAGACAGACTACTTGTGACTTCAAAATCCTGAAAAACTTGCTATTTTGGTATTGACACCTGCTCAGTGTTATGCTCAGTGTGACCAGTGTAGTTACAATTAGCAAAATTCCTTCTAGAGATATTCTATTAGCTTAGTAAGCTTCCATTTGCAAGTGGAATGAAAAGAAATGATAAACTACACTCAGAGAAATCACTTTAGCAAAATAAGGTGTATCCCCGATTTTTTAGGAGACTTATAGTCACAGACCAGTGAGCACCCCGACTGAGATTTATCTGTGATGGTAGATCCAATGGCCTTGAAATTTTGTAGGTGTATAGTAGACTTTGAGATGAATCCAATGCACTTTGAATCATCCAATTTGGTTCAGTAGATCTTGAGATATGCCCTGTTGAAGTTGACAGAGTTGAAGAGTACACTCAGAGAATAACAGAGATGATCAATATGAGTATATGTATTAAATCTATTGATTGTACATTCCCATTGGCATGATATGTAATGCTCAATGGTACTCAGAGGTGTAGGCTATGGTGTAGCTCTCACACACTCAGAAATTCACTCAGAAATGTCTCGGGAAAAGTGTCACATACCCGCGACTTTTTCCTCATCTTTTATAAGAGTTGATTGGTCATTTGATTTTGAATTCAAACTAATCTCCTAGAATCTTTCACCTAAAAGTTGATTGAGATATTCCCTCAATCATTCACCCACTCAATCAATTAGATTTTCCACGACTTTCTCAAGTAGGTGAGTTTACAAGAGTGGTTAAAGTCATATAGACTTTTACATGAGATAAATGGTAAGAACAATAAGGCTATGTTCCTATGGTTCATTCTTCAAGTGATATCCTCATGAATTAATCCAAGTTAGGCTTCCAAGATCCAAGCTTTATGTTGGGTCTTCAATATTGATATCCAAGCCAATGTGTGTAGGCTTGTTTTGCACCAACAGCTCCCCCTCAAGCCAAACACTTTGGCTCAAGTCTTCATTTCTAGTCTTCAATTACTTCCTGCAATCCAATCATGGATTTAAATCTGCATAGCTTGCTTCCATCCAGAGCTTTAGTAAGCAAATCTGCACATTGCATATTAGTAGACACATAAGTCAATTGAATCTCTTTGCTAAGTAACTTCTCCCTCACATAGTGGTAGTGAACCTCTATGTGTTTGGTTCTGGCATGATAAATTGGATTAGCTGCAAGGTGAAGAGAACTTGTGTTATCACCAAATATGACAGGTGGCCTTGTGTATAGACCCAATTCTGAATATAAAAGCTTCAACCATATGGCTTCTTGAGTGGCATTTGCTAGCCCTCTATACTCTGCCTCAGTAGATGACAAAGCTACTGTGGGTTGTTTCTTGGATGACCAAGAAATTGGTTTATCACCTGCAAAACATATGTAACCAGATGTGCTTCTCCTGTCATCCTTGCAACCTGCCCAATCTGCATCTGAATATACCTTAATATCAATGTCTGATGAATATGGAAAGTACAAACCATGATTTTGTGTTCCCTTTAGGTACTTTACTATCTTCTTTGCTGCCTCCAAATGAGGTACTCTTGGTTTGTGCATAAATTGGCTAAGTACACTAACACCATATGATATATCAATCCTGGTTAAGGTAGCATAATTAAGACTACCTACTAAACTTTGGTAACCTGTAATGTCTTGGAGTTCTTCCCCTTCATGAGCACTGAGTTTGTGGTTGACCTCCATAGGAGTGTTTGAGATTTTAGCTTCCTGCAAATTAAACTTCTTGACCATGTCCTGAATGTACTTCTTCTGAGTAATAAAGATACCTGAATTTGTATACACCAATTCAAGTCCTAGGAAGTACTTTAATAATCCAAGATCATTTATCTTGAATTCCTTCATCATCTGTCCTTTGATGTGTCTTATTCCCTGAACATCATTTCCTGAAATAATGATGTCATCAACATAGACACACAAATATATTACCTCTGAATTGTTCCTTTTGATAAACAATGAAGTATCTGCTTTACTCATTATGAATCCTTGGTCTAGGAGATATGTTGTCAACCTGTAATTCCATGCTCTAGGTGCCTGCTTCAATCCATACAGAGCCTTCTTCAATTTACAAACATGATTTACCTTATTGGGATCTTCATAGCCAGGTGGTTGTGACATGTAGACTTCTTCAGATATCCATCCATTCAAGAATGCATTCTTCACATCCAATTGGTACATGTTACAATTCTTGGATGCAGCTACACTCACCATAACTCTGATAGTTGGCATCTTGGCCACAAGAGAAAATGTCTCCTCATAATCAATGCCTTGGGTTTGTGCAAAACCCTTGGCTACCAACCTAGCTTTATACCTGTTTATTGTACCATCTGAGTTTCTCTTGAGTTTGTAGATCCATCTGGATCCTATCACCTTCATGGAGTCCTTCTTGGGTACCAAGTCCCAAGTATCACTCTCCTTGAGAGCCTCCATTTCGTCATCCATTGCTTCCTTCCATTCTGGTTTAGTAATTGCTTCTTCAAATGTACCTGGTTCTTCATTCAAGAGATCCTTTGCAAGATATACAGAGTGCTTAGTTACAAGTGAAGTATCATACCCATACCTAATAGGTTTTTTCTTTTCTCTCTGAGATCTCCTCATAGCTTGAGTTGAGGATTCTGGATTATCTTCTAGTTGCTTCATCTTCATCTTCCCTTTGGATTTCCAAGCCTTGAACTCTTCAATGTTGATGGTGTCTTCATCATCTGAGCTTGTGTCTTCTTTCTGAATTGGTTCTTGCCTGATAAGTTTGGGAAAGTCTTCTTCCATGTCATAAGGTAGACTAACCTTCCTGCATTCATTTTCATACCATGAATCATTCTCATCAAAGATGACATCTCTGCTTACCTTGAAGCCTTTGTTTGAGGGGTTATAGAACCTGTATCCCTTCTGATTTAAATCATAACCAATGAAGATACACTTTTCAGCTTTAGGGTCTAGCTTTCCCCTTACCTGTGAGGGAATATGCACATATGCAACACAACCAAAGATTTTGCAATGATCCAGAGATGGTCTCTTACCATGCCAAGCCTCATAGGGTGTCATCCCATCAAGTGTCTTTGATGGCAACCTGTTAATTAAATATGTGGCAGTAGATACACTCTCTGCCCAAAGATAGTTTGGCAATTTCTTTTCATTTAGCATAGACCTAGCTGTCTCTACAATGAGTCTATTCCTTCTTTCAGCTACCCCATTTTGTTCAGGTGAGTACCTTGTAGTAATCTCCCTCTTGATGCCTCTTTCCTGCAAGAAATCTTCAAATTCATTGGAGAAGTATTCTCCACCACCATCTGACCTTAGCTTCTTCAAATGTCTACTTGTTTGATTTTCAACTAGTGCAAGATATTTTTTGAAACAATTAAATACTTCATCTTTATGTTTCATGTAGTACAAGACAGTCCATCTACTATAGTCATCAATGAAGGACACATAATACCTTGATCCAGATATGGATGGCTCCTTGCTAGGTCCCCAAACATCTGTATGCACCAATTCCAGATAATCTTTATGCATAAAACCTTTCTTTGTATAGGGCAATTTGTGTGACTTACCAAATTGACAAGCCCCACACTTGTATATCATGTGTTGCTTGGATACATTAGGTATCCCAAGCACACATTGATCCCTACTCATTTGTTTTAAAGTCCTCTCTCCAATGTGACCTAATCTCTTGTGCCAAATCTCCAATTCTGATAGGGTTTGATCCTTATAGTTGTACAAAGCAATACTCTTAGTGTCTTCAAGTTCAAAGGTAAACAATCTACCTGATTTTTCTCCCTTGGCTATCCTTCTAAATCCATGTCTTGGATCCTCCACATATGCACCATGTTGAGTGAACCTGACCTGTAGACCTTTTTCCACAATCTGACCTACACTCATCAGATTCTTGGTGATTGTTGGAACATACAACACTCTGCTTAATAGATTCTGATTACCATCACTAGTTTTGACATTGCCTACTTTAATAACTGAATGTTTTGTGTCATCACTTGTCTTCACTTGATGCTTGCCTTTGGGTTCTTCCAAATCAAAAAGTAATGCATCATTTCCAGCTACATGATTAGAGCAACCTGAATCAATATAGAATAAGTGATCATCATTGATACCTGACTTAGATGTCATGTTCATGATCAACAAGGAATCATCTTGCTCCTCTGCATAATTGTTGTAATCCTTCCTATTTCTGTATCCACCTTGATAGTTGCCATTATGATTGTAGCTGTTGTTGTAATTATTGTTGTAGCCATGGTAGCCTTGAGATTGGTTGAATCTGCCTCTGCCTTGAGAGTATCCTCCTCTTTGGTGACCTCTTCCTCTTTGGTTCTTGTAGTTTTTGTAGAATTCATCTGTGGTATGGTTAGACAAGCCACAAATATTGCATGGAGATTGATTGTAGGGTCTCCCCCTACCTGACTTACCTCCTCTGCCCCTACCTCTAGAAGATCTACCTTTCCCTGCATAGTTTGCTTGGGAGGTAGAGCCTTCTTCATCAACCTTCTTGCTTTTACCTTTATCTTTTACTTTCTTATCAGTATATAGGGCAGAGGGATTGTTACCTTTTGATTGCTCTCCATTCTTTGTGATCTTTGCTTCATGTGTAAAGAGTTGTCCAATCAGAGTTGTTAGATCAGGTGCTTGGATGTCCATGTATAAGTCCATTGCTGTGGTAAAGCTCTCCCACTTGTCATCTGCCTTTAGTCCATTGATCACTTGTCTGACTATTTGCTCTTCCTCAATTTCTTCTCCAACACTTGCAAGTTGATCTGCAATGTCTTTGACTTTGGTGACAAAATCTGAGACACATTGTTTTGATTGCTTCCTAAGAGTTGTAAACTCAATCCATAGCTGATTCTTTCTGGCCCTTGTGCTTGATGAAAAATATGTTGACAAGGTTTCCCAAGTCTCTTGGGAAGTCTTACAATTCCTTACATGAGGTAAAAGAAAGTCAGATATAGATTTTAAGACATATGACCTTGCCAAAGCATCTTTTGCACACCATTGATTGAGCCTCTCATGTTCATCCTTTGTAGGTAGGCCTCTAGTCTTGAATGAGGGAAATTCCTCATCTCCTGATATGTATCCAAACAAGCTCCTTCCTTGTAGATAGGTCTTCATCCTTAGAGACCAAGCTTGGTAGTTGTTCCTGTCTAATTTGTCAATGAAGGAAGGGAAACCATCACCCATGATTACCTTATTTGCTCTGATACCACTGTTGGATGTGATGATTGGATGCACTCAGGAAATTAGTTGGTGCTGCAAAACCTGCTTCACACCTGCCCTCCTTTGACTCCAGATATGCTTAGTAGACTCCTTGAACTTCCAAATGATACCAAGAAACCATATATGTGCTTTGCAAATGTTATGAGTAATGATCAAATCAAGACAGACTACTTGTGACTTCAAAATCCTGAAAAACTTGCTATTTTGGTATTGACACCTGCTCAGTGTTATGCTCAGTGTGACCAGTGTAGTTACAATTAGCAAAATTACTTCTAGAGATATTCTATTAGCTTACTAAGCTTCCATTTGCAAGTGGAATGAAAAGAAATGATAAACTACACTCAGAGAAATCACTTTAGCAAAATAAGGTGTATCCCCGATTTTTTAGGAGACTTACAGTCATAGACCAGTGAGCACCCCGACTGCGATTTCTCTGTGATGGTAGATCCAATGGCCTTGAAATTTTGTAGGTGTATAGTAGACTTTGAGCTGAATCCAATGCACTTTGAATCATCCAATTTGGTTCAGTAGAGCTTGAGATATGCCCTGTTGAAGTTGACAGAGTTGAAGAGTACACTCAGAGAATAACAGAGATGATCAATATGAGTATATGTATTAAATCTATTGATTGTACATTCCCATTGTCATGATATGTAATGCTCAATGGTACTCAGAGGTGTAGGCTATGGTGTAGCTCTCACACACTCAGAAATTCACTCAGAAATTCACTCAGAAATGTCTCGGGAAAAGTGTCACATACCCGCGACTTTTTCCTCATCTTTTATAAGAGTTGATTGGTCATTTGATTTTGAATTCAAACTAATCTCCTAGAATCTTTCACCTAAAAGTTGATTGAGATATTCCCTCAATCATTCACCCACTCAATCAATTAGATTTTCCACGACTTTCTCAAGTAGGTGAGTTTACAAGAGTGGTTAAAGTCATATAGACTTTTACATGAGATAAATGGTAAGAACAATAAGGCTATGTTCCTATGGTTCATTCTTCAAGTGATATCCTCATGAATTAATCCAAGCTAGGCTTCCAAGATCCAAGCTTTATGTTGGGTCTTCAATATTGATATCCAAGCCAATGTGTGTAGGCTTGTTTTGCACCAACATGATTAACATATCCATTGATGCACGAACTTTCTAGCCATATCCATGACTAGAGCTACATCTCATATAGTGAGGAGAATGATTTCTCCTATGTGCAACGGAAATGTGTAGTGAAACCTTGTATGTCCAGCACTTGCACAAATAGTTGCACCTTAGATAGCTTGCTGCTCTCAATACAAAACTCAAATGGACTTGAGCCTTTACTCAATCAAAGTAGAGAAAGAGAGCTTTCTAAAAAGATATAAATAACTTAATTTGGACAAGCTTTGATTAAGAAACAAAATTGACAAAGATGAACTACTTGTCTACACAAGTATGCTGAAGAACTGAGCTTCACTCTCGGACTGATAACTCTCTTTGGTATAGAGAAAAAAAACACAAATAGCTTTCCAACAAGCTAAAAAACAAGTAATTTGGATGAGTTTTGGTCATGAAACTCAACTGACAAATATAGACTACCTGCACACATAAGTACACTATAAAAGTGCACTTTACTCTCTGACCAATATATCAGAGCATATAAATCTTCTGAATGAAACATTTGGGACATTGAAAATAGATGCCAAGAGCTTTCCACCAAGACCAAAATCAAGCAATTTGAATATCTTTCGGTAGTGAAAGTTAACCGATCAAAATAGACTACTTGTCTACATAGGTATACGGAAAAACTGGACTTCCCTCTTTCATATATATCTAACAAAATATATAAGCTTTCAAAGAGATATTTGGTATGCAGAATGTACACAAGATACGCTTTCCAATGAATGTTTAAACGCAAGAAACAGTTACATATACACTGAGATATAAGCTCCACAACAGAGCTGTGTACAAACTGATGGGCGACTGGAAGGAGTCTAAGGGAAGACAAAATGACAAAATTACTAAATCTGAGTACTGGGAGCTCTTGCCTCTTTCTCTCCTTGTTTTGAATGTGCTCCCACTTCACTTTTATAACCAATGAGCATGTGAAGAAGTTTGTGCCTCCTTCTTAACTCACCACTTTCCCCACTACATGCCACTAACTACAAGGCAAGATATTGTATCTCTTACTCATCATGAATTTTGACTAGAGTTTTTCTTTTATTATTTTTTCCTTTTTTTTCTCTACTTTTTCTTTATCTTTATATTTGGTAAATTTATCCAAGCATCGCTCATATGAAAATGAGCTTGTACATTTATCTTCAACACTCCCCCTCAAGCTCATTTGGGAGTTATCTTCATCCATGTCTTGCAAATTTAGCACATCCTTGAAGCCTTTGAGTTTAGAAGCATCCAAGAACTTTATAAACATGTTTGCAACCTGCTCTTTGGTTCTGATGAACTTTATCTCCACATCTTTGCTCAATACCTTCTCCCTTACAAAATGGTAGTGGACCTCTATGTGTTTGCTCCTTGCATGAAACATAGGATTGCTTGCCAAGTAAATACTTGACATGTTATCACCGTATATAGGGATGGTTCCAACTTGCACTCCAAGATCATCCAAAAGCTTTTTAATCCACATTGCATGTGGCAAATGCTAATCATCTATATTCACCTCCATGGATGAAAGTGCAACAGTAGGTTGTTTCTTTGAGCTCCATGTGATAGGTTTGCTTCCTATCATGAACACATAACTTGAGGTTGATCTCCTATCTTCCTTTGAACCTTCCCAATCCGCATCGCTAAAGCCTTTTATCTGCAGTTCATCAAACTTGTAAAACAAAGCATGATTAACTGTATCCTTTATGTATCTCAACACTCTCTTGGCTGAATTGAAGTGTTCACTTGTCCAGGCTTGCATAAACTGAGAAAGTACACCAACAACATAAGATAAATCAGATCTTGTAATGTTTGCATAGATTAATGATCCTACAATGCTTTTGTATGTCGTTACATCTTCCAATGGTTCTCCATCATTTGAAAAAATCTTTGTATTTGTGTCCATGGGTTGAATGAGTGGTTTGCATCCACTCATTCCAAATATGAAAAGAACATTCAACAAGTACTTCCTTTGCATCAAGTAGATGCCACTCTTTCAATAAATATCTTCAATTTCTAAAAAATATTTCAGCTCTCCAAGATTTGAGATTTTAAGCTCCTTACCAAGCTTCCTTTTGATATCTTTAATCCCTGTAACATCATTTCCTGTTATGATGAGGTCATTGAGATATATGCAAATATATACCTCTCTATTTTCTTCCTTCTTCATGTACAAAGAAGGATCAGCACTACTTGGGTTGTCTCCATACTTAGTTAGGTATTCTACCAATCTCTAATTCCATGCTCTTGGTGCTTGCTTCAAGCCATAAAGTGCCTTTTTCAATCTGCAAACAAAGTGTGGATGGTTTTCATCTTCAAATCCAACCGGTTGACTCATGTATACCTCTTCTTGTAGTTCTCCATTAAGAAAAGCATTTTTTATGTCGAGTTGATATAATGGCCGTCTCCATGAAGCACCAATTGCTATTAATGTTCTGATAGTTCCCATCTTTGCAATAGGGCTGAAAAATTCATCATAATCTATGCATTGTGTTTGTTTAAATCCTTTGGCAACTAATCTAGCTTTATATCTAGCTAGTGAACCATCAGCATTGCTCTTTACTTTAAACACCCATTTGTTTGGAACAATCTTCATACCTTCTTTCTTTGGCACTAGCTCCCATGTGTGATTATCCTTGAGAGCTTTGATCTCCTCTTTCATAGCTTGCTTGGATTTCTTTTGTGTGCAAGCTTCTTCATATGTATCAGGCTCCTTGTCTTTGATAACCTGCATTATGTATGCAAAATGTGTCACCATAAAACTATCATAATGCAACCTTTGAATTGGATACCTTGTCCTTGAAGATCTTCTTTCATTGCCTTAGAAAGTTGCTTCTTTAATCTATTTAGATTTACCATCGGAGTGATTACCTCTTCATATTCTTCTTCACTTGCATCTATCTCACTGTTTGGAGTAGCACTTGCTTCTTCGGCTCTACTATGAGCTGAATTTGGAGACAAAGAATGACTCCCCCTCCATGTTGAACATTCTTCATTTGATGTGCTTGATTGTTGAACTTCTCTTTGATTTGTTCCTGCATAATCATCACAATCTTCTTCAAGAATCTTTTCCTTTCCTTTATCTTCATACCATGGTCTTAGTTCATCAAAGACCACATCTTGCGAGACTCTTAAATCCTTTGTTCTAGGGTTGTAACACTTGTATCCTTTTTGCTCCATCGAGTAGCTGATGAAAATGCATTTTTCTGATCTTGGTTCCATCTTTGTTCTAACTTCTTGTGGAATGTGAACAAAGCAAACACATTCAAACACTTTGAGGTGTGTAAGATCAGGTTTCTTACCGAAATATACCTCTTCTGGAGTCAAGTGATGTATTCCCCATGTTGTGCACCTATTCATCAAGTAAATGGTGGTTGTGGTAGCTTCAACCCAATAGTACAATGGTACCTTCATCTCGTTGAGCATGCATCTTGCAATTTCAACGATTTGCCTATTTTTCCTCTCAGCTAATCCATTGTGTTGTGGTGTATACCTACAAGTGAATTGCCTTTTGATCCCATTCTCTTGTAGAAAATTTGAAAATTCTTTGGAGAAGTATTCTCCTCCACCATCAGACCTTAAGGTTTTGATAGACCTTCTTGTTCCTTTTTCAACTTCAACTTTGAATCTTTTGAATATAGAAAACACCTCTAATTTTTGCTTCATACAAAATAGCCATACCTTTCTTGAGTGATCATCAATGAAGGTGACAAAAAATCTATAACCAGCCATTGATGCCTCTTGGGTTGGTCCCCATAAATCCGTATGTATCAAGTCCAAGACATTTGAGCCACATAATTGCTCCTCTTGAATGGCAGCCTTGTTTGCTTTCCTAGTTGACAAGCTTCACAATGTTGATGTGTCCTATTCTTTTGTGCCATAAGTCTAGCTCTCAAATCTTCTTGTTCCCACATTGAATGTACATGAGCTTTCCATGTGGATGTTGGACATCCAAAGTGAACATCCTTCCTTTTCTACCTCGAGCAATGACCTTAAAGCCTTCCTTTGGATTCTTTATGAAGCACCCATTCTCATTGAATATGACATGATAACCCTTCTCTACCATTTGTCTCACTGATATCAAGTTCTTTGAAGTTGTAGGAACATAAAGAACATTAGATAGTACCTTTGCTCTACTTGTATCTCCAAGCCTTATATCTCAAATATGTTCAATCATGTGTTGAGTATCATCACCTATTTCAACACATCCTTTTCAACTTGGTACCTGTAGATTAGTGAACAAACTTCCTTGGCATGACATATGGTTACTACAACCTGAATCAATGTACCATTTTTTGTCATCTTCACAAGAGCTTCTATACTCATGTCTCATTGCAAGTAATGTGTCCTTGCTTCCTTCACTTGAGGTGCTTGCATAGTTGGTTTGGTTCCTTTGATTGCCTCCATTTGGTCTTCCATTCTTCAGCCAACAATCACTAGCATAGTGTCCTACTTTACCACAATGATAGCATGTTATACCTTTATGAGAATTGTAGGAGCCTCGACCTCTTCCTCTACTTGTACCTCGACCTCTTCCTTGTGTGTTGGCATTTGATGCATCCTTGTTGTCTTCCGAATTGTTTTGATTGTAGTTGGACTGGTTGTGACCTCTTCCTTCTCCTCTTGAGCCTCATCTTGAGTTTCTTCCTTTACCTCGACCTGCATATAACATTTGGTTGTGGCTTTCCTTTCCTTTGGGACCACCAAAGCTAAGCTCTTCTATGACAAGATGAGGGATTAGTTGTTCAAAACCTGGATATGCATCTTTCAAGTTAATGGAAGTTATAAAAGGCTTCCATCTTTCATCTTCTCTCAATCCATTGAGAGTATAACCCACAAGATCTTCATCTTCAACCATTGTGCCAATAGAAGCTAAAGCATTGCTTAGCTCCTTAATCTTCAAAGTATATTCAACTATGGATTGACTCGAACTTTTCTTGATTGTGTTCAACTCATTCTTGAGTTGAAGTTTCCTAGCTTTGGTTTTTGTTGAATACATCCTTTCAAGAGCTTCCCAAGCATCCTTAACTTTCTCTAGATGTTGAATATGACCTACCATGGCATTAGTAATGACTTGTGAAATGAGCAACATGACTCTCCTATTCCTCTCTTCCCATTCTTTTGCTTGCCTCCTTTGGACTTTGATGGCCATAGCTTGATTGATTTGAGGTTGAGCATCATCGCCGCTCAGAATACCCCATAAGCCTTTGCCCATTAGGTAGTTGGTCATTCTAAACTTCCACACGGGATAGTTATCCTTATCCAACGTCTCTACTTGTTGACCCAAGTAAGCCATTGAAGAGTATCAAAGACTTTGAGAGTTACCTCGAATAGTTATAGTTCTTTGCTCTTGCATTTGTGAAGCTCCTTCTTGTTTTAAAGCTCCTCTTTTGCTTTGGTTTATCTCTAGCTCTGTTGGTGAAGCTTCAGCACCAAGTTTGCTCTCATACCAACTGTGGAGAATGAGTTCTCCTATGCGCAACGGAAATGTGTAGTGAAACCTTGTATGTCCAACACTTGGACAAACAACTGCACCTTAGATAGCTTCGTGCTCTCAATAAAAATCTCAAATGGACTTGAGCATTTATTCAATCAAAGTAGACAAAGAGAGCTTTCTAGCAAGCTATAAATAACTTAATTTGGACAAGTTTTTATCAAGAAACACAACTGACAAAGATGAACTACCTATCCACACAGGTATGCTGAAGAATTGAGCTTCAGTCTCGGACTGATAACTCTCTGAATATATATTGTTTGACATAGATATTTGGTACAGAGAAAGTAAACACAAATAGCTTTCCAAAAAGCTAAAAAACAAGTAATTTAAATGATTTTTGGTCAGGAAACTCAAGTGACCAAAATAGACCACCTCCACACATAAGTACACTATAAAACTGGACTTTACTCTCTGATAGGTATCTCACAAAATATAAATCTTCTAAACGAGATACTTGGGACAATGAAAGTAGATGCCAAGTTCTTTCCAACAAGACATAAATCAAGCAATTGGAATATGTTTCGGTTGGGAAACTTAACTGACCAAAATAGACTACTTGTCTATATAGGTATACTAAAAAACTGGACTTCACTATTTCACTGATATCTCACAAACTATATAAGTTTTCAATGGGGTATTTGGTATGCAGAATGTACACAAGATACGCTTTCGAATGAATGTTTAAATGCAAGAAATGGTTACATATACAATGAGGTATGAGCTCCATAACAAAGCTATGTACAAACTGACATGCAGCTGGAAGTAGTCTAAGGGAAGACAAAATGACAAAATGACTAAATCTGACTACTAGGAGGTCTTGCCTCTTTCTCTCCTTGTTTTGAATGTGCTCCCACTTCACTTTTATAACCAATGAGCATGTGAAGAAGTTTGTACCTCCTTATTGACTCACCACTTTCCCCACTACATGCCACTAACTACAAGGCAAGATATTGTATCTCTTACTCATCATGAATTTTGACTAGAGTTTTTATTTTATTATTTTTTCCTTTTTTTTCTCTACTTTTTCTTTATCTTTATATTTGGTAAATTTATCCAAGCATGGCTCCTCCTCCATAATGTGACCTCAAACTTGACCCAGATGAACGAGACCAGCCAACACCTATATCTAGTTGTGGTATCAAATGTGTTCGAACACATCCACTACTAGAGCCACTAGGGGATGGTTGAGAAGATGTTTGCGATGGACTCAAAGATCCAAGAGTACCCCCCAAAGGAGTGTCGTGGATGGGAGTAGTCCCACCAAAAAAAGTTTCATCAGTGGGCGAAGTGCCACCAAAGGGATTTCCCTAGGAGATATCCGATATTGTGATGTGGTGGCCTCATAAGCGGCAGGTGCTTGAGATATGAACTCTAGAAACTAGTCCTTTTTCATGGAATCTGAAGTGAGTAGTGGACCATCTCCCATTGTTCTTCGCAATAGATAACTCGAATAATTAGCATACAGAAAATAATGGTAATACGGAAAACTAATAGTCTAGAAAAATGTAACAGAGTTAGAAAAGCATCGGACTAAAGCTTCATTTCATAATAAACACAAATAATTACATCTAAATGCCTACATCATAAGACCCTTATTCTAGCATCTTCTTAGAGATCTGATGCATAGAGCATATCCATCTCTACATTGGTGACTTCTAGATCTCTTGGTATGGTCGCCCTTTCCTGATCATCATCCTTGTACAACAATATCATGTGTTACCTCCTTGTGTACCTAGTCTTCATAAAAGTCCTCTTCTTTTAGGAAAATGATATCTTCCTCTTTGACTAACACATGCATCTCAGAGTCAACTGCAAATAAAAATTCTTCTATGCCCATGTCATCACAAATTTTTCTACTATGTGGAGTGACTTATAAAAACATAGCCACTCAAGTTCTTTCACATCTCGTATAAAGACGATCTCCTCATAGTGTTTAGGAAGTACAAATGTTTCTCTTTCATTAATCCATAGCTCTGTGGAGTCTACTCAAAGCAAACCACTCTTGTCCCACTTCATTGTTGACTTTCCTGAAGCAATGACTACTTTGAACCACTTCACATCAAATAGAAAGTTGTCGAACCTCTTGAAGGATAGCTTCAAGATATCATGGATCACTCCGCAATAGTTGGGCTGGCCTTCTTGGAAATTTTCATCCCTTGCACTAGCTCTATTTTTTGGGAGAAAGTTGAGCATCACCCCACTATCAAAATTGGGCGTTTTTTTATCAATGTGTGTGATATGAAAATGTCATCCATGAGACCATAGAGGACAGTATTTGTAATTAACATAAAATGGATTTTGTTTTGATTGTGAAAATAATTCATAAGTTTAACTCATTAGTAATTTGTAATGTTTAAGAGTGTTACCTCCCAGTCACACCCCTTGGCAAGTTCCTAGTCTTCTAAAGAGATACACATGCCTACTGCCTTCACCTCTAAAATGGCAACATCTAGCCACCTATGCATTGGAAATCTTGGAAAAGGTTGAAGTCTTTCCAAAAAAGGTAAAGAGAAACTAGAGTTGTTCTTTCAAAACTGGCTCTTTCCTGTGCATTTGCCTCCTTAGCCAGCTCATAACTCTCCAAGAACTTCTACATGGGCTCTGAGTAGATGATGCAAAGCTTCATTTCCTTCTCTCTAAAAATTGCATCCATTTTTCTTTCACTCCTGTGAACTTGGAGCTCATCGCCTACAAGAGAAACATCTTTATCATCGCTCCATAAGCAAGGCCTTTCTAGGTCCGAAACTCATAGAAACCCTATTATGAATACCAAAGACTCTTGTACAATCCACCCCTCTACCATGCTACACTTCACACACGCTCTCTGATGAAGAAACCCTTTTCGTTTCTTCATGAACTAATCTAAGAAGAACATCCATCAACTATGGACACTTCCTGCTAGTACAACTTAGCCAACCACATGAACTAGTAAATAAAGCTGAATTGTGATTATTCTTGAAAAAAAATATTTTTCAACTATATAGATTGCCTCTATAGCATTAATTTTGACACTCTCTATTCTATCTTTTCTTATCTCTTTAGATCAGATCCATCATACCAAGGAACTGAATTTGTAAATGGTTGTTCACACATCCTTTGAAAGACAATCTTTCATAACTACATGGAGCACAAACAGCAAAACTTGTGCCAATCATGAGACTTGAGCCCTCTGAGATGGTTGTTACATGTGCATATGTGTGTATGTGTGTGTGTGAGTTGATGTGTATGTATATATATATATATATATATATATATATATATATATATATATATATATATATATATATATATATATATATATATATATATATATATATATATATATATATATATATATATATGTATGTATGTGTGTGTGTGTGTTTATGTGTATGCATGTGTATGTGTGTGTATGTATGTGTGTATGTGTATGTGTATGTATGTGTGTGTGTATGTGAGTATGTATATATGTGTGTGTGTGTATATGTCTGTATGTTTGTGTGTATGTGAGTATATGTTTGTATGTATATGTGTGTCTCTTATGTGTGTGTATATATGCATGTGAGTGTATATGTATGTATGTGAGTCTATGCATATGTGTATGTATGTGAGTGTATACATATGTGTATGTATGTGAGTGTATGTGTATGTGTTTGTATGTAGATGTGTGTGTACGCATGTGTGTATTTATGTATGCATAGGCATGTGTGTGTATGTATGCATGTGAGTGTGTGTGCATGTGCATAAGTGTATGTGTTTGTGTCTATGTGTATGTATGTATATGTGTGGATGTTTATGTGTGTGTATGCATGTGTATGGATGTGTCTATGTGAGTATATGTGTGTGTATGCAGTTGTTTGTATCTATGCATGTAGGTGTATGTGTGTGTATATGTGTACCTATATATGTGTGTGTATGAATATGTGTGTATATGTGTATGTATATATGCGTTTATTTGTATGTGTGTGTATGCATGTGAGTGTATGTGTGTATGTTTCTATGTGTATGTATATATGGGTGTGTGTATGTGCATGCATGTGTATGTGTGTGTAGGTATGTGTATGTATGTGTGTATGTGAGAGTATGTGTGTGTATATGTGTGTGTATGCATGTGTGTGTATGTATGCTTGGAGTGTATGTGTGTGTATATGTGTATGTATGTGTATGTCTATATGTATGTGTATGTGTGTGTATGAATATGTGCATCTATGTGTATGTATATGTGTGTTTGTATGTGTGTGTATGCATGTGTATGTGTGTGTATGGATCTGTATATGTGTGTATGCATGTGTATGTATGAGTCTATGTGAGTGTGTGTATATGCATATGTGTGTTTACGTGTGTGTATGTTTGTGTATGCATGTGTGTATGTATTCATGTGTGTGTATATGTGTATGTGTCTGTGTATGTATATATGTGTGTGCATGTGTGTGTATGAATATGTGCATCTATGTGTATCTCTCCTCTCACTCTCTCTCTCCCTCTCTCTATCTCTCTCTCAAAAACCAATCAAAATTTCATTACATGTTGATTTTTATATATATCTCTCTCTCCCTCGCCCTCTCTCTCTCTATATATCTATGAATTAAGGGTCTTTGTATGCATTTTTTTTTTGCATCAATGTTGTGTTTTTTTTAACATGTCTCTCTCTATAAAAGAATAAAGCAATACATTCATGGACTTAGATCACTCACATCGATGCAACGCCAAAAGACTCCTCATGCACACACAATCAAGGTTGCCTCTTGTCAATCAAAAAACTGCCCCCAAAAAGCTCTTGCAAAACAAAATGAGAACGAAATTAGGAAAACCTAAAAAACAATAGGGAATAGAGAGAGACATAGAGAGGGCATGCATCACTTACCAAGATGCAAGAGAGAGAGAGAGAGAGAGAGAGAGAGATATGTGTGTGCAGAGAGAGAGAGATAGATAGAGAGAGAGAGAGAGGAAGAGAGATGTGTATGTGTGTGTATGCCGAGAGAGAGAGAGAGGAGGGTGGATGTGAGTAAGGGAAGAGGCAAGAAGCAAAGGGGTGGAGGGGGGGGCAAGCTAGAGTGGAGGTGAAATGGAGGTGCTCCACACATGTATTCAAGTGAAGAAACTAATGAGTCTGCTTTCGGGTTGAAAATAGAAGACTAGTCAGGTTTCGGGTTATTAAGTGTGACATCGATATACTCATCGAAATAAACACAGATATAACCATCAATATAGTCATCAATATAAGCTTTGGGATTTTTGAGTGCATTACCAGCACTTATACTAATAATTATTATGTCGATAAAACTAGCGCTTATTCCGATGACCTTGCCAATGTCAGGTTCTTAATGTTTTCCTGAGCATCTTTCAATAGTCATATCGTTGCCATAGATGACCATTGGTATGGCTAGGGTTGTAGGACCCTAATATGTTGTATTTTTTGGTGGTGGTTCACGAATTGGACATCTATCTTTGCTTCTTAAAACATCTAGCTATTACCCATATAGACTCTAACTATCCTCTTTGAAGCTATAGATCAAGGAAGTGGAGTCTTGCTTCAAAATTCTCTTTTACAATTCTCCAATGAAAGCTTTTGGAACGTCTTGTAGGTTTCTAGACATATCTATTATCTAATATTGAAGCCATGAGAATGTTTTTTGAGCTCATTTTTAGCTAGAACCTCATATTGAGTAAAGAAATTAGCTACTTGAATACAACTACATGATCATATGGAGAGAATGGACCCTTTGTAATAGGTCTTGATGCAGGACGAATTGAGGTGGTGAAAGACATCAACATGTATCTTCTACTTTTGGAATTATTTTGGTGGGTTTTGTGTTACCTTGATCATTCGATTGTACATGCACTTGAGCTTTGGGGGATACATCCCATATTACCTAGATTGTTGCCAATTGAGTGTTAGGGCTAGGTCCTATGTGTAATCTCTCCCACTCATTTATATCCCAATAAACATTTCTTACTTTATCTTTAAGCTTGATATGTATACTTCAAATGAACTATTTTGAAACTCAAACCCAATCACTTTCTTTGCATGCAGTGTTATCCGTTATTTTATCTAGTCAATCCCTCTTGGTAGAAGGATTTCCAATAAGGCTCACAATTAAGCCAAGTGAGCACGAATTCATTGACTAGATTCATTCCTCATCTCAGTGTATGTGGAAGCTTATGTGGTACATGATCATCATGAGTGGTGTCTACTTCAAACACTATCTCTCCTTTCTATTTTGTACGTTTAAGTTCAAAAGTGCATGCATAGATGGTGCCATCATTTTCATAGTCACATCACAAAATGTCACAATTTTTTGTGAATGTCAGCCATGAAGTAGTTAAGGTTTTTTCGCCTTACCTAAAGATTTAGACCATCTAAATAGATTCTTACCATATGGGAATTATAGTTCTTGAATCAAAAAAACATATGATAACCTCCCCTATAGATGCACATTTATTCACAATTCACAAGTTTTTCCTAGAAGTCTTGTGATGCGAGCTACCCTATGGTTTTGATCAAATTCTATGTTATTGCTAGATAAAGTCACATGAGAATGATTAAGATGTAGGTTACCACTCCCAGCAATGGAAATGTGGTTATGTTGCTCTCATGTATCTTACCACATCTAAGGTGCATGTAGTTATGTTGCTCTCATATCTTACCACATCTAAGGTGCATGTACAATGTTTTTGTCTAAATTAATTACAATTGCGACATTAACATTGCCACCCAAAAATTTACAAACAAAGTTTCATTTTTTGATTAGGATTTCAAGACATGCGACATCATTCAAACATCTTGAGTTCAATGTTATTTTTCAATCAACACTCAAACATAGAGAATTCACTTATGCCAATCATTTCGATAATCAATGATTTCAAAGCAACCACTTAGTGCGTTGTGCTCCAATAGTTTATGCTCTTGTCAATTTTACTCACAAAATGTGTGCATGATGCTTCTCTAGTGCCCAAGATTCACTATCTGCATGAGGAAATCAGGCGCTTAAATTTTTGTACTCCAAAAGCAATCCATGTGCTCTTCTCGTGTGCAACATTGCCAATTGTTATTAGTCATTCCTCTTGTTCGTATAAGACTATTGATAATCTATGTGACGCTCTTAGAATTAAGAATTAAACTAATTACCCCTTTGATTAGATCCCTTAATGTATGCTTCGTTTTCAAAAGAATAATATGTATATTTGTTCTTAAGGAATTTAATTTAGAACCCTCAAGTTCATACGTGTCTGATATTATTTAGCACACGCTTGGTATGTAAGAACTTAGCACCCTGCTCATTGATCACGGAAAGGGAGCCCAACATACTTTCAACAATCACAATGACCACCTTGTGCATTGATCGTCCTTACAGATATTCATATCCCTCGCCAAACCAATAGAGCTCTGGTTGCTATCCTCAATCCTTTGATATGTCTAAAGATTGTCAAAAGGGTTCGTTCGAAGTTGATATCACTTGGAGTCAAGAGATGATTTATACCTAAGCACTTAAAAATCCCTTTCGTTATCAACTACTCTTTGTGGTGTAACAGCGTATGCGTTCTTGTGTGCTCTTTGAATATGCGCAAATCGATTCCCAAAATTTTTCTCCAAGTTTTCTAATGGCTTAATACCTCGAGTGTTGCACTCATTTGTTATGCTAGTTCTTACCTAGACCTAGCTCCCACTAATTCTACATTTGTTTCTTTCTACTAGGGTTTAAAAGTAATTAGCGTCACAATCGGCACCAGGCAACCTTGCCGAAACCATTCTCTTGTATGAATTGTGACTCTCCAATCCTGATAACATGCTTGAATTCAATGGCCATGTACAGTGGAGCCTCGCCAGAGGTCGAACGTGTCTACCTCCATGGCTGAAAAGCTTTGGATTGATCCCGATACAACAACATGCGTTCGAATCAAATAATCAAGGCGATAAGGAGAGTGCTCAAGCACTGCGTTTGTTGCTTTCATTCGATACGATAAAGCAGAAATTAAATAGTTTTGATACAATTTTTTGTAGAATCAAAATTGACCAACGCGATAGAATTACTAGAACAATACATCTTTAGTCCCATTGTCAACTTGAATAAGTATTGGTTTTAATTGTCCTTTCCTTCATTCTTTCAGCCAGCCGCAATGCCATCTGTGTGCTATCTCAGGCTCACTCAAATTTCTTGTTCACAATAGCCCTTCATTTATGGTACCCTTTAGATATTCAAAGATCGTCTTGGCAACTTCCATGTGAGGTTTTCTTGGTGTATGCATAAATTGACTTAGTGTGCTTACTCCATAGCATATGTCCAATCTTGTTAGGGTTGCATAATTGAGACTCCCAAAAAGCCTTTGATGAATCATAATATCTTCAAGTAGTTCTCCCTCATGAGAACTAAGTTTGTGGTTGAGTTGCATGGGTTTACCTACAACTTTAGTGTTCTCCATCTTGAATTTAACTAACATATCATGAATGTACTTCCTCTAAGTAATGAAGACTCTAGAATGTGAATGTACAAGTTCTAATCCAAGAAAGTATGTTTACAGACCAAGGTCACTAGTTTTAAACCCTTGCATCATTTGAGTTTTGATTTGCTTGATTCCATTAGCATGATTCCTTCTAATGATAATATCATCCACGGAAACACATAGATAAAAAACTTCCAAAGTTATTCTTCTTTATGAACAAAGAAGTATCTGCTTTGCTAGTAAAAAATCCTTGATCATACAAATATGTGACAAATCTATGGTTCCAAGATCTAGGAGCTTGCTTTAAGCCATAGAGTTCTATTCTTAGTTTGCGTACAAAATCTGATGTGTCCTTTTCTTCATACCTTGTTGGTTGAGCCATGAAAACTTCTTCTGAGATCCATCCATTCAGGAATGCATTTTTAACATTTAAGTGATACAAGTTCCAATTCTTTGAAGAAGTAATACTTACTAAAAACTTTTATTGTTGGCATCGTAGCCATAGGTGACAAGGTCTCTTCATAATCCACTCCACGGGTTTGAGCAAACCCATTTGCTACTAGCCTTGCTTTATACCTATCAAATGAAGCATCTGAATTCTTCTTGATTTTGTAAATCCACCTGGATCCTATTACCTTCATGCTGGTTTCTTGGGGACCAAATCCCAAGTATTGTTCTCTTGAAGGGCTTGAATTTCTTCTTGCATAGCTTCTCTCCATTCTTCCTTCTTATTGGCTTCTTCAAATGAAGAAGGCTTCTCTCACATAGAAACTTTAGTCATGTATATAGAATGCTTGGTGACTAGTGATGTGTCATAGCCATACCTTATGGGTTTTTTACTCTCCCTTTGAGATCTTCTGAGTGCTTGATTGGATGACTCTAGAATGTCTTCCAATTGCTTGAATTTTTTCCTACCCTTGGACTTCCAAGCTTTGTAGTCAATCTATTCTTCATCTTCTGAGTTGACATCTTCTGAGTTGACATCTTCTTATATTTGTGGTTCTTCTTGTGTGAAAGTTGGAAAATCACTTTCCAAGTCATAGGGTAGCTTTAGTTTCCTGCAATCATCTTCAAACCAGGAGCTATTTTCATCAAAAACCACATCCCTACTAACACTAAATCCTTTGTTAGTGGGATTGTACCCATAAGCAATGCACCCAAAGATTATTCAATGGTCTAGGGAAGGTCTCTTGCCATTCCATGCTTTATAAGTGTCATTCCATCCAAGGACTTGGATGGAAGCCTATTAATTAAGTATGTGGTTGTGGAAACAACCTCTACCCATAGGTAGTTTGGAAGTCTAATCCTCCTCTGAGTCACTTCATTCTGTTTAGGAGTGTATCTTGTTAAAACCTCTCTCTTTATGTCTCTATCCTATAAGAATGAGTCAAATTAATGTGAGACATGTTGGATCAAGTCTATGACAAGCCTAAGTATTGGCTTGAGTCCCACAAAGTCATAGAAGAAGCCTTAAAATGAAGACAATGTAAAGTTCACTTGTGAAATACCTCTTGTAACTTTTGAAGAGTTTACTTAATGTAAAAGTGAAAGAATCTTAAGTGGTTGAGTCCAGTTGATTGAAAAGGGAAAGAGGAGCCACGAATTTGTGATTTGTGGTAGGTAGAGAATCAAATCAATCATTGATTGATTGGAGAGTGATTGAGCGAAGTTAGCCTCCCAAACTCAACTATAAATAGATGGCACTTTTAGTCATGGTTAGAGAGACCTATGTGAAGACCTCCAAGAGCTGAGCTTTATGCCATATCAAGGTGTGATTCCAAGGCACACATATGTATCAGTAAGTCCATTGTATTGTAGAAGCAATATACTTTCATTTTCATGATCATTTGAGTTCATATTTCCATGTTCTTGTGAAGTGTACTACTCACTACCATATCTCTTAGTTTTCTTAGTCAGATTGCAGAGATGGTTTCTCTGAGCTTGGTGCATCATTTTCAGTGATTTAACTTGGTGAAGTTAGCTCTATAAGTCTACTATATGCTCACCAATTTTCTATTCATTTGAGTGTTTCAATCTTCAGGTATGTTTAGTTGAAGTCAACTCTGTCTGTTCATTTTCACTTCTCTATCAGGTACCCGACTTTTTTACTCATCTTGTTAGAGTTGTTTCTCAGTGTGTACTTCCCAAACTCAATGCTTTAAAGCTTGTTGGATTATTGTCTAGTATAACCATACAAATGTTCATAATCATTGGATTCCTAAAATTTGAGTTATGTTCATTTTTCTGCTCACTGGTCTCAAACTATAGCAGCCCTTGAAAATCAGGATGATGTCATCTGTTGCTAAACATCATTCTCAGTGTGTGGTTCACTATTTTTGATGACATTACTCTTAAAAGTTAGCTCCTTAAGTTAACTAGACTTCCCCAAGAGGAATTAAGTTAATTGTTGCTGTGCTCAGAGAATTATGCAAAACACTAGACAGGTGTATGAACCAAAATAGCAAGTTTTTCACCTCTGAGATAACTCCAACTTATCTGTTTTGATCTATCTTTTTGAGAGTGATTTCCAAGGTACATAGGGTGTCTAATGCATCCATTGGCAAGCTAAAAGGGCCCACCATATACTCCTCGAGTTCATTTGGCTAGTGTAGATCAAGGATTTTGCAACACCTCTTCATCTTCAAGCTCATACTTATCCATCTGTTCATAGTGGTATCAGAGAAGGGTTGGACAACATGGCAGATGGATTTCCTTCATCAATTGACAAATTGGACAGAGGTAACTACTCAGCTTGGTCATTAAGAATGGAAGCTTATCTCCAAGGTAGAAGTTTATATGGTTATGTGGCTGGAGATAAAGTTATGCCAAGTTTCAGGAACAAAAGTCAACCAACACAAGAAGAGCAAGAAAGATTGAGCACATGGTGCTCCAAGGATGCACTTGCAAGGTCTTATCTCCTCAACTCTATCTCAGATTTTTTGTTGCCTCACATTAGGAGTTGTTAGACATCTCAGGAAGTGTGGGATGCACTTGAAGCTTTCTTCTCTTCAAGTACCAAAGCTAGGAAGCATCAACTATGGCTGGATTTCACAACTCTCAAGAAGGCTCCCAACCAAAATGTGACTGATTTTGTCACAAAGCTCAAGGACATAGTAGATCAGTTGGGAATTATAAGAGAGGTAATAGATGAAGAGCAAATTGTAAGGCAGGTCATCAATGGCTTGAAGGCATATGACAAGTGGGAAGCATATACCACAGCTATGGATTTGTACATGGACATGCATGTACCTAATTTCAATACACTCATTGCACAACTACTTACTCAAGAGGCAAAGCTTATCAAAAATGGAGAAAGCTCTAAAGGTAATCAATCTTCAACTTTATACACTGATAAAACCAAGTCCAAAGATAACAAAGGAAAGTCAAAGGAAGTGAATGATGAAGTAGGTACATATCAAGCTAACTATGCAGGTAGAGGAAGACATGGCAGAGGTAGAGGAAGAGGAGGTAGACAAGGTAGGGGGAGATCCCAAGACTCCAACTCATGTTCTATTTGTGGATTAACCAATCATACAACTGAAAATTGCTTTAGGAATTCCAGGAATCAAAGAGGCAGAGGATACAATAGAGGAAGTTATGGCTACTCAAGAAGAAGGTTCAACAATTGTCATGGCAACTACAACAACTACAATCATCCAAACTATCAAGGAGGCTACCAAGGAAGGAGAGACTTCAATAGCTACACCAAAGTGTACTTGGACTTCCTAATTTGTCAAAACAACATATGATTTATAAGTGTAGTGCATGTCAATTTGGAAAGTCTCACAGGTTACCATTCATGAAGAAAGGTTATATACATGGAGATCTCTTGGAGTTGGTTCATACAGATGTATGGGGACCTAGCAAGGAAGCTTCAATATCTGGATCAAGGTATTATGTCTCCTTTATTGATGATTGCAGCAGATGGAGTATCCTATTCTTTATGAAACACAAAGATGAATTTTTTTTCATGTTTCAAAAGATATTTGGCTCTTGTTGAGAATCAAACAGGTAAATCTCTAAAAAGGCTAAGGTCAGATGGAGGGGGAGAATACTTCTCCCATGAGTTTGATTCTTTTCTTCAAGAAAGAGGAATCAAAAGAGAGGTAACTACAAGGTACACTCCTGAGCAAAATGGAGTGGCAGAAAGGAGGAATAGGACAATTGTTGAAGCTGCAAGGTCCATGTTAAATGAAAAGCATTTGCCTAATTATCTATGGGCTGAGGCTGTATCTACAACCACTTACTTGATTGACAGGTTGCCTTCAAAATCCCTTGATGGGATGACTCCATATGAGGCTTGGAATGGAAGAAGACCAAGCTTAGATCATCCTCATCAGCAGAAATCAACTGTTCCTTCAAATCTTTGATCTTTGTTAGGAAACTGTCCATAGAATCACCTTCATTCATGTGCTCACTCTCCAATTGTTTTCGGAGGTAAGCAACACGAGCCTCATTCCTAGCTTGGTACAATGTGGTAAGTGTATCCCAAGCATCCCTAGCTGTTCTGCAAGAGCGAATATGAGGAATAATGGCACGTTTGACAGACAAAGCTATCAATGCATGTGCCTGGGCATCTCTGCCATCCCAACGAATCTGCTCTGCATTAGGTGCAATAGAAACAGCAGCACGAGCAAGAATCTGCGGAATATCATCTTCAACACCATCTTCATCAGCTCCAGCACCTGTATTTGCAGTACTTGTCGTTACAGGTGTAATAGGACGTCTTTCAACACCCTGCACAATGTTCCACAATCCTTTTGCAACCAAAACATGTCGCATCATATAAGCCCATAATGGGTAGTTGGTACTCTCCAACTTATCCTCAATAGCCAACATACGGAATACATCACTGCTTTCAGCCATGGCCGGTGACTAAAATACCTTGATGCAAAAAATTGACTGTATCTCAAAAAGTTGAACAAAACTCCCCAAACGAGTTCTGCTAGACCTGTAGCAGACTTCGAGAGGCTTAAACTAGCGAACAGAAACTAGTATATACCTTTGGCACAAAAAAACGAAATATCCTGCACAAGCACTGCGATAGTGCGTTCGGAGGCCGAAACGAGCTCAGATCGCGATTTCGGCACCACAGAGCGAAGCAGTTTTGATCTCGAAAACACGCTGAGTATGCTCACCAAAATTCGTGCGATTCTGAGACTGCAAACGGAGGAGTGTCGACGGCGCCCTAGATGAAGCGACGACCTGCTCTGATACCAATTGTTGGAGATAGATGTCTTCGGAAGCACGCAAACATCACAAGGAAGAGGAAGAAGAAGCTTGGAGCACAAACACACAATACTGAATGTATTACTAGAGAATGTACAAAGATAAGTAGCCCATTAGGGCAATAGGCGTATATACAAGCAGGGGGAAAAAAACCTCCTAAAGAGGGAAAAAAGTGCCCCGGTGGTCCTAGTGTGTTCACACACATCACTACCTAAATATATCAACAAGTATTGCCTCTTCCAAGGATTGGAAGATACTTCAACTAGATGTAAAGAATGCATTCTTGAATGGTTGGATAACAGAAGAGGTATATATGTCACAACCACCTAGTTTTGAGAATCAAGTTTATCCTGATTATGTGTGTAAACTTAAAAAAGCATTGTATGGTCTCAAGCAAGCTCCAAAAGCTTGGAATTTCAGACTTGTTTCATTCTTGCAGGACAAAGGCTTTCAACCAAGCAAGGAAGATCCTTCACTCTTTATTAAAAAGAGTATTTATGAGATCATCTACCTAGGTGTATATGTAGATGATATTATATTGACAGGAAATGATGCAGATGGTATGAAGAAGATCAAAGATCAGATGAGAGAAGAGTTCAAGATAAGTGATTTGGGTTCACTTACCTACTTCCTAGGTTTGGAAGTTGTCTACAAAAAAGATCATGGTTTGTTTCTCACTCAAAGAAAGTACATTAAAGACATGTTGGAAAAATTCAAGATGCAAGATTGTAAGATTGCAGGTACTCCAATGGAGGTCAATCAAAAATTGAGCTCACATGAAGGCGAACTCATAGAAGACATCACATCATATCAAAGTCTAGTTAACTTAAAGAGCTAACTTTCAAGAGTAGTTCAGACACCAGTCTAGTGTTTTGCATAATTCTCTCATGAAGGTGAAGCCTCTTGAAGCCTTGTTGAGGATCCTCCACATGTGCTCCATGCCTTGTGAATCTAACCTATAAGCCCTTCTCAACAATCTACCCAATAGTAATTAGGCTTTTATGTTATGGTTGGCACATATAATACCTTACTTAAGAGGTTCATGTTACCATTAAAAGGTTTGAAATTTCCAATTTTCTTAAGAGAATGCCTAGTGTCATCACCTGTCTCCATTTCATGCTTCCCTTTAGGATCTTCAAGGTCAAATAAGAATGCTACATTTCCACCCACATGATTTGAACAACCAGAATCAATATAGAATAGTTGTTCATCATCTTTACCTTGCTTTGATGTCATGTTCATTATCAATATAGAATCCTCTTGGTCTTGTGTATAGTCTCTTTTACCTTTGAATCCTCCTTGATAGTTGTTGATGTATCCTTGGTTGTAATCATGATGGTAATTTCTTCCTTCATTGTTGAACTTGCCTCCAGATTGTCCATAGCCTCCTCTCTAGAAGCCTCTTCCTCTCTAACTCCTTGTGTTCTTGAAACACTCATCTATGGTGTGATTGGTCAAGCCACAGATATTGCAAGGTGAAGAGTTGTATGATCTCCCTCTGCCTTGCTTTCCTCCTCTGCCCCTTCCTCTAGTACCTCTTCCTCTACCTATGAAGGTCGCATGAGAGGTACTTGCCTCTTGTTTGTCCTTTTTACCTTTGCTTTTATCTTTACTCTTATTTCTATTTGTGTAAAGGTTAGAAGATTGATTACCTCTAGATTTGTCTCCATTCTTGTTGAGCTTTGTCTCATGTGTGAAGAGTTGCCCCATCAACGTGTTGAGGTCAGGTATATGCATGTCCATATATAGGTCCACTAATGTGGTGAAGGACTCCCACTTATCATAAGCCTTGATGGCATTTACAACTTTCCTTAGTATGTGCTCCTCTTCTATCTCTTCTCCAATGCTCCCAAGTTGGTCAGCTACATCCTTCATCTTGGTCACATAGTCAACCACACTTTGCTTTGGTTCCTTCTTCAAGGTTGTGAATTCCATCCAAATTTGGTTCATCCTAGCTCTTGTATTTGATGAGAAATATGAAGAAAGTACTTCCCAAGTCTCTTGGGAGGTCAGGAAATTCCTAATATGAGGTAATAAGAAATCTGATACTGAGTGAAGTATATAAGAGCTGGCGAGAGCATCCTTTTCACACCGTGTAGTTAGCCTTTCTTGCTCTTCTCTTGTACGTTGATGTTTTCTTCTAAATATTGACATTTCCTCCTCTCCAAAGATGTATCCATATAAGCTTTGTCCTTGGAGATAAGCTTGCATCCTAAGGGACCATGCTTGATAGTTACCCCTATCTGATTTGTCAATAAATGATGGAAATCCATCGCCCATTTTTCTTGATGTTTCTCTGATATCATTGTTGAGAAGAGATGGTGGATAGATTCTAGAGATAAAGTGGTGCTGCAAAATCCTGCTTCACACCAGCCAAGAAAGAATTGTGGAGAGAAGAGTAAACCCTTTGAGCTTCTCAACAACCACAAATGACCACCTGAGTGTCATGGAGTATGATCCTTTAATCAATGCATCAAAAAAAATGAGTAGAAAATTCAACTATGTGCTAAGACTTGGATTTTGGTCTCTCCACATGTTTAGTAAAATGAATAGTGCTCTCAACCTACTAGCAGTTGATGAGATTCCTTTTGGGAGAATTTAATCAACTTAGATAGATACCAATCACAAGTTATTTCAATATTATCTATATATTTTCTCATTCACGATATGTTTTGAATTGTGTCTATGGTACTAATTAATGAAAAGTCTTGTTTGAATGTTTTTTATTGCTATTTATATTTAACATGTGTTTTATTACTTTAATTATAAATATATATATATATATATATATATATATATATATATATATATATATATATATATATATATATATATATATATATATATATATATATATATATATATATATATATATATATTTATTTATGTATGTGTGTATGTATGTATGTGCATGTAGGTGCAGTGTGATTATAAAATGTATATATGTGTGTATGTGCATGTGTATATGTGTGTTTAGGTATATATATATATATATATATATATATATATATATATATATATATATATATATATATATATATATATATATATATATATATATATGTATGTATGTATGTATGTATGTATGCATGTATGTATGTATGTATGTGTGTGTACATATGTATATATGCATATGTATGTTGGGCGTGTATGTGTATATTTAGGTATATGCATGTGTATATATATGAGCATGCATGTGCATGTGCATTCATCTTCATTTGCATCCTATGTGTATAAGTATGTGTTAATGTGTATATGAGTATGTGTATATGCAATAATGCATGCATGCATGTTCTTTTATGTGTTTGTAGATATTTTTTTGCATATGCACGTGTATATGTGTGTGTACGTGTATGTCAATGTGTAAGTGTATGTGCATGTATAATATAATTATATGTGTAAGTCTATGTGAATGTATATGTATCTATGTGCATGTGTATGTGTAAGTGTATGTGTATGTATATGATCACCAAGATTAGGAAAGCACATACACATTGTAATTTCAGAACCACACGACACCACTTCCACGACCACCGCCACAAAACACACCACTCAACATATCGAAGCCCGACATGTCAAGTGCACCCCCATCCCCACCCTTACCACCCTCCCCTTCAACTCCACCCCACTCACCACATACCACAATCATCATTGTCTCTACTGCCACAGCCATTGTCTCAATTGCTCTTAGTGAATCACATGATATAGGTCAATCCTCACAACTATCATGGTCTGACACCACGAACTTTGTAACTATCACCATGAGCTATAGGGCTCTAGCCGTGGTTACATGGAGTCCCATTTCTCCTGACACGCATCTAGGAGGCCGTCACACACAATTAGGCACACCATTGTACACTTTCACTACAGTCACCACAGCTACCATCCCCATGTATATGGTAAGCCCCACGGCTGTGTCCATTCATGACCAAATGGACATATCACCCACAGTTGCAGTTATCCCTCCCCCCATATTTCCACAATCTCCCATTCCCCCACCACCAACATCACCATTCCCCACCATGACATTCACAACCCCTTTGCCTCTTCCCTATCCCCCTGCATTCCAAACCCTTCTGGAACCCACCCTTGTAAATAACGTGTTCAAAAGTTTGTATCAATGTGTTTCTTAGTTACAGTAGAATTATCAACATTTAGATGCACAACAATATACAAACCTGCTCAATGAACACAAAACATTATAAGAACCAATCACAACCATGGAGAAAGACAAGGTGGAACTACAACACAACTATGATACCTTACAAAGACAGTACCAGGAACTGTTGTTCAATCCCCCTGAAACAGATAAACAGGCGCAACAACATCTTGAGGAAATGCTACGCACACAATAGGCAAACAATCACAAGTTATGTCAAAACCTCACATTACTAAGGAAATACATGTTTGCAGCATTAGAAGAGAACAAAAGACTCCAAAAATAGAATGAAGAAAATCTAGAAGCGGCAATGGAAGGTTCACCTCAAGAGATCGACCCGGAGCGGTTCACAACCCTCCCTTCAACCACCATGCAGATAATATTGGATACATATGAAGATCTCCTAAAGGCATATGATGCATTAGAAGAAGAGTGTGACGAACTACAAAAGCAATTGGCTAGACAAAGAGAACAATAGAGCAAAGCAACACCTGTAAGTGCCACACTTGCAGAGGTAACTAAATTGAAAGCACAAGTTGGTGCTTTGCAGAATAAACTTCTATAGTATGAATGGCAACCTTCTTCAATACTAGAGCCACAACCTGAAGAGCTAGTCCCAATTAAAGTTGAAGAGACATTTGAGGAACCCTACGAATCCATGCCCACACCTGGAGGCCAACAAACAGAGGAAGGGATCGATACATTTGAAATTGAAGCTCTAAAATGGCTGTAGAACTTAGAAAAAGTCTGTCACACTCATGATGACAGAGTGGTAGTTCAGATACAATCTATGTCTTGTCTGGAAGATATCGTAATCAAATCCAACTACTTCAAGCACTTATCTCATCATCAATGGATTGGTACTTCAAACTATCAGTATGTACCATTTTGTGTATTAATGGAAGATTATAATCCAGAGATCAAGCATCACACCAAGAAGGAGCCAACCTTTGCAACCATATTTGCCCTGGAGGATATTCTTAAGAGTGCCACATAGGGCATCATCTTATAGCCTACCTCAAGGATATGATTACTAGAAACCTACCTGGAGATGGTGTGAACCTGGAACAACATGCCTTTGTATATTAAGTATCACCCATGCTATTGCCCTGTCTTTCACTGATGATCATGGCCAAAGTTCACTAAACAGTAAAGAATGTCAAAGGATGCTAGAAATGGCCCAACTATGTATATCTGGCAGTGTTGCGTGGTACTACAATGGTTGCATATATGATTTCCACCATTAGGCATTGGAGCATTAGATTCAAGAATGTACCAGATGTAATGGCACAGATGTACCTCAAAATATTTGAACTCATGCTTGTTATATTCCGTACATTCAAAAATGTTAAAGAACCTCACCTCTCCGCCCTAGGTTTTAACAAAGGCAACCTCGATCTAGTATATGATATGATCACCCCCTTATCCATAAATGTTGTATATGCATGGCACGCTCGTGTCAATATTTCCCAACATGCTTCAAACAGACATTTGAAGAAATGTTTGTCACAGGGTTCTAGGAGTATCACTTAGAAATCTTGATTCCCAGACCCTCCCATCCGCACGTACCTGGGCCTATAGATTGGTTCTTTACTCATATATCTAGCAAGAGGACTGAGGCTTGAAGAACATCACTTGGCCACAGATGTGGTCGAATATTACATCAAATGCTTGGCTCAACAAGGGTCTCTCAAAGATGATAGACGCGAGAGAGGGGGGAGTGTTGGCAGCAGTGAACACTTCACAAGACAAGAGAGCTGACATAAAGAATCAGAGCAAGGAGAAGGGCGAAGCAGGCAAATAGTCAATGAAGATCCGGCAACTAGGCCATACAATGTTTCTAAGAAAACTCCCTTTTAATAATGATTTTCATCACTACATGAACATTGGAAATCCTATTTTTGGTAGATTAGACTCCATTTTTTTAAAGCCGAGGATTCCTGAAGCTGCAAGAGTACTAGACGTATCAATGTACCAATTTTCAAAATTTTTAGAGCTCATTTGAGCCTCCAAAATAGCCTAGGAACCTAATTTTTAACTAGGCTGGACACAAGGTCTGGACAGGGCCACTAGCTAGTGAAAAACTATAAAAGGAGCTAGAGAGCTCATTTTTGAGGAGAACAACTTGTAGTTTGAACTAAGAAGAGCTCTTCTAATTTTCATTTGATCTCAATCAAAGCCTCCATTGTTCCACTCTTTGTTCTTACCTGTGTGCATGTGTGTGTGTGTGTGTATGTGTGTGCATGCTTTTGTGCTTCTCCATCACAACTTGTGCACATCACTTGATCGAGGTCTTCATACCATCCTCATGTCTTCCTAGATTGACATTAAAGGAGGTGTTACTCACCACTGAGCTACACATATGGACATTCACATGGATGCAAACGGAGATGCACTGAAACAAAAAAAAAGATTAATGACTAGTATTTTAACTAAAATAAAAAATATAGTTTCAATAATAAATATACTTACAAATGTAGCTACAAAACCATGATGATCCATTTGGACTAAGTGTGATGTATGACCTCACTCAACTCTCTTCCATGTGGTAGACTTTAATGAAACAAAAATACATAAATTAAATGTAAAACATTCTTAAAACATATGAGAATTATAATTCATAGTAATATAAACTATTAATTTGTATACCTTTGCTAAGGAATAGTTCCTAAAGATGTAGTTGTCTGCAAAAAATCTACCACATCTTAGGTGGTATTTTAAGTCTTTTCTTATTTACCATGCAATATCTCTTGTTAGTTTGATCTCAAACATAAAGAGGATCAGAATATAAAATAGCACTTTAAATTTATGCATACACAAACACACAAAAATACACTTACACATACATACTTACACTTACACATACATACATTTACCTACATATATACATAAACACACATACATACTAAATACATATCCACACACATACATATACACACACATACATGCATACACATGCACATATATACACACACATACATACATATAGCTACACATGCATACATACATACACACAAACATAGATGCATACATATACACATATGCATACACTTACACATACATACATACCCACACATACACATGCATACACAGGTACATACACATGCATACACATATACATACACTTACACATACATACATACACTTACACATACATACATACACTTACACATACATACATACACATACATACACATAGCCATACATACACATACACACACATACATACTAAATACATTCACACATACACACACATACACACAAATACACATACACATACTAAAAGACTTACACATACGTACATATCTAGACATTCACATACCCTCATACACATATACATGCATACACATATGCATATACACATAGTTACACATACATAAATACACTCAAACATACATACATACACACTTACCCACACATATACTTAGACACACATACATACTAAATACATGCATACATACACATACACACAAATACACATACACATATACATACATACATACACATACACATTCCCACACACACACACATACATGCATACACATACACATATACATGCACTTAGACATACGTACATAATGCACTTACACATACATACATACCCACACATACACATACCCACAGAAACACACACACATACATGCATAGACATACACATTTACATACACTTACACATACATACACACACACATACACATACCCACACATATACATACACACACATACATACTAAATACATGTACACATACACATACACTTACACACATACACACAAATACACATAATTGTAGACACATGCATACATAACACACAAACATACACATACACATACATAGACACACATGTACACCTACACATACATACATACACTTACGCATACTATAGGCATACAAACGCATACATAATAAATACATACACATTTATAAACAACATATACACATACATACACATATCCACACATATAGATACACACACATACATACTAAATACAAGCACACATATACACACACATATACACCCACATATATATACATATGTACACATTTCATATATTTATAGTTTTGCATGTGTATTTATATGTCAAAATGTGTATTCATGTATCCTTGAATATGTGTTTATGTGTAAATGTTTACATGTGAATGTGTGTGTAAGAAAATAATCAAATTATTAATATCTAATACCTTTATTTGCTACACAATGAGCTTCCAGTCAATTTTAGGTCAATGGCATCAAGACAATGCATCAAGATATGGTGTTATTATGTCTTGATGCCAACATCGCATCAAGTTCAATGACATTTAGGACAATGCATATCAGCTAATAGAAGGTTCTTGTTGTATCAATATAACATAGAAGAAGTTCTATGGACCTATGAAATATATCATCTAGTACATCGAGAGCTCAAAGCAAAGATCAAGTTGAAGCTTGTACCAAGCTTTAAGTATCAAGAATCTTTTCTAGAGAGTGTTGATGATGATACTCAAGTAATATATATTGTGCTTCCTAGGGGGATTGGATCACATGGTGGGTCATATGAGGAACATTAAAAGGTGCATCAGTGCCTTTTGGGAAGCATTGAGATTCAGAAGAGAAAGGGCGTTAATGCTTCCAAAAGTTGACTAGAGGTAAGGAGGAACATGATAAGCCTATGGATATGAACAAGAAACAGATGGATGAGATTGCACAGTTTGAAAGGAAAATAGAGTCATTGCAGGTGCAAGCTTAGGATCTACATGGAGTTAACATGTCGAATAGATTCGATGCGATTTGACGTGTTAACTCCATGTGAATCTTAAGTTTGCACCTGCAATTACTCTATTTCCCCTTCAAGCTATACAAAAGGTAAGATCAAAAGCTCACACTTTTTGCTAAGTTTATTAGTGTGAGCTTGGTAATCCCTCTCCTTCACTAGTTGATTGTTATAGAAGCACTCATCCCTGTATGGTTTGTCCATTTTTTCTCTCAAGTGGAATACTTAAGATTTTTCCTATCCTGCAAGTGTTGTGGTTTTTGATAGGAGCAAATATGTGTGGGATGGCTTTCTCCACAAACATATCACTTCCTAGTTTGTGTCAATCTGGATCTGGGTATGTCTGATCTAGTTGCTGATCTCAAGGCTTTTTCTATAGCATTAGCCAATTTATCTATTGGGGGTAACATTGTTTCATTGTGTTTTTTATGTTCAAACATCTGAAGATCATTTCCCTTGATTTCTTCCAGATCAATGGCTTCTTTCACCCATGAGTCTACATCTTGATATCTTTTAGAATAGACCATAGTTCTTAACTTTGCATTTGTTAATCCTTCTATGAATAGAGAGATTGTGTTGGGCATTGATGGCTTCTCTTCTTTGAAACATCTGTCTAGATATTGCTTGAATCTTCTTGCTACTTCTCTTACCCTTTCTTTCTTATTTTGTGTGAATTTATGAATTAATGTAGAACTACTGTGTTTAATACCTGTCTTAGAGAACTCCCATATAAATCCTTTCCAAAATTCCGTTATGTCTCCAAACATTTTGTTTCTTAATGGTAAAAACCAGGTCCAAATTCGCCCTGATAAAGCTAATCCAAAGGCTTCAGTTTGAGTTTTGTAATCTTGAATTTCTTTTGCCCCAAGGATTTGTTTATATTCAGCCACATGACCATAAGGATCTCCTGATCCATCATTCTAGTTTCTCATGCACTTAGCTACTTGATAAGGTCTCATTATTCTCCGAGTGTTATTCCATTCTTCCCTCCTTCTCATAGGAAAGTCTTGCATGGCTACTCCTTCTCAGATGAAAGGGTTAGGAGACGTTTGTTGTCTTCATTCTCTTTGTGTCTCTAGAGGAGTATGATTATTGTTAATCCTAGGAATATATGATTGTTCTAATTTTTGTTCCCAAGTTCCTTTATCAGCTTCTTGCCCTAGGTCATTTGTATTGTCAGGCTCATTTGTGAAAACATAACTACATCCTTGTCTATCCTCATACCTGGAATCTTTAAACTGAGCTAGTGGAATCAAATTTAAAGGTATTTCTAAGTTTCTCAATCTAATGACATCCTTATGCAACTCATCTTAATATACATAGGCTCCAAACCTATTTGTAAATAGATGTTTGAGGATGTTCCTGAAATCTCCTATGTTAGAAGATTGGCCTTCTTCATTTATGTTTTCGATACTCATGTGTGTGATACTGGAATAGTTTTGATGTCTATTATTGTTTTGCTTTTCCCAAGTTTTTCTAGCTTCCCGATGATGATCCATAATAACTCTTGATCTCAATTTCAATCACCTTATTTTTCTTGCCCAACTAATCCTAATTGTTTCAAGAAAAATAGGGTTTGATAAAAGAGTTCACTTTTTGCTCAATAATCAAGATCTTGAGCCAAATTGGTGAGATTTTGGTAAGAATCGTGATTCTGTGAAATTTTGTATGAAAATCGTGCTTTTCATGATCGTGACTCAAAATGATGAGATTTTGGTCAAAATCATAATTCTTTGAAATTTTGTGTGAAAATCGTGTTTTTCACGATCCTGACTCATTATCATGTGATTTTGGTTAGAATCAAGATTCTATGAACTTTTGTGTGAAAATCATGTTTTTCATGATCATGACTCAAAATCGTGAGACCTTGGCCAGAATCACAATTCTGTGAATTTTTGTGTGAAAATCGTGTTTTTTAGGATCTTGACTCAAAATTTTGGGATTTGGTCACGATCTTGCTTTTGTGTGGAAATCCTGTTTTTCACGATCTTGACTCAAAGTCATCAGATTTTGGTAAGAATCAAGATTCCATGAACTTTTGTGTGGAAATCGTGTTTTTCACGATCCTGAATCGAAATCGTGAGATTTTGGCTTGAATCCTGATTTTGTGAAATTTTGTGTGAAAATCGTGCTTTTCATGGTCGTGGCTCAAAATCGTGAGATTTTGGTTAGAATCAGGATTCTATGTGATTTTTGTGTGGAAATCATGTTTTTCATGATTCCAACTCAAAATCGTGATTCTGTGAAATTTTGTGTGAAAATTGTGTTTTTCATGATCTTGAGTCAAAATTGTGAGATTTTGGTGAGAATCGTAATTCTATGAGATTTTGTGTGAAAATCGTGTTTTTCACAATCCTCACTCAAAATCATGAGATTTTGTTAGAATGGCAATTTTGTGTGACTTTTTATCAAAAATTTTGTCTGTCTAGTTTTATTTTTTTAACTCCAACAAGAGCGTGATCTCAAAAAAAAATCCATGCAATCAATCATGTAACCAAAATGTTATCATTTCTCATTTTAATTCAATTTCAAAAAAATGTGATTCTGTTTAACACTTGATTTCTCAAAGAATTATGCAAAGCATTTCAAAAGTTTCATCCTAGATTATTAGTAAAAGTGTTACCTTGCTTGATCTCAATCCTCTTGGCCAAAACATGTTTCTTGGTGACAATTGCAATTTCCTTCTCTTCTCTTCTCTTCTCTTCTCTCTCTCTCTCTCACTCACTCAACAAATGATCAAAAGTTTTCTAAGTCCCCCTTTTATACTTTCCGCTCAGAATCGTGATTTCACCTTTTCTTTAGAATTTTACCAATTTCTTTAGGGATTTTGTCCTCTTTTTACTATGACTACTTAATACTCACTACTTTTTGTTCTTTTCACAAATATTATTCAATTCTTAGCCTTCTCTAAGAATTGGGATCTTCTACAAAGAATCATGTTTTCTTCAATATCATCATAAATTGCATATTTTTTATTTGTTCAAATTCAATATAGTTGTTTAATTGTTTATTATTACTTTTTTCCCCTTAATTTTGTATTTTTTAGTTTAACTAATTTTTTAGTTGATTTTCTAATCCCCAAATAACAAGTAAACAAACTATTTAGGGTTTCTTTGGATGTGCCTAAAAACTGATGATAATGGCTGGGAATTTTGCAACTTTAACTTAAAGAACAACATGCAACTCTTTACTTTCTCATTTCAAATAAAGTGAATCAAGTAATCTTTAAACAAAAGACAACACGCTCACCTTTACATCCTTGCACACATGATGATTCAAAATGAAGTTTGAAAAAAATGTTTGTTACCATCAACTTGGAAGATCCAACAAAGGTCCAAAGCTCGAATGATTGAAAGATTCACTTACTTCCTCGGAAACGAGGCCAAAAGATGTTTATTGTCCTTTGGAGTTGTCCTCTCCAATCATCATAGCATAAAAGACTAGCAACTTAAAGACCTTTAATTTGTCAATTCAGGAAGCATACTAAGACCACAACCCCTTCATTATCAATGGAGTCCAAAATTTATCAACAAAATCAGCTTCAATAGAGAATTCATGAGAAGTTTATGTCAAATTCTAGTGCTTTGTATTTCTTGAGCTAGAAACAAGCATTTGAGATGATTCTTGTGCCTAACTCATGCCATTTTTCATGTAGATTAAGAATATGAAATCAAACGTTAATTTCACTACTTGCATCATCAAGATGAGACAATCGTGGTTCTGATGGAAAGCACATAGTCAACTTCTTCAACAAACATATTCAAATTGAACATAGAAAATGAAAGGAAGAACTTCTATTATCATGAAATATTTAGTAAAAAAATCATTAACAATATAAATCCAAGGTAAACACTTCAAAATTCATCCGTGAAACACCATGAATGTCAACTGATGAGATTAGAAAGAAAAAATAAGAGCTCTCAAGTTCTCATTCAAGTCTTGTTCATACAAAATGAATGTTCCCCAAAAATGAGTCACCAATTGACTTATATAATTTTTCAAGTGTCCTATTTTCCACTTTAAAATTAAATTCTCTAGACTTGTCAAGTCACTCTTCTATACATTTGAGAGATCTAATAATTATAAAAAAATTACAGAATCTAATCCTTTTGATGAAGAAGACTCTTCTTCATTTTTACACCCATTCAATCCTTCTACAATTCATAAATCTAATTTTAGAATTTATCTTTTTTATCCAAGAAAGTGTCTTCTAATAGTGTGTGTATGCATATGTATGTATAGTCTGTGTATATGTGTGCATGTGTGTGTATACATGTATCTATGTATATGTATACATGTGTATGTGTCTGTATGCATATGCATGTATAGTGTGTGTGTATATGTGTATTTATGTGTATACATATGTACATTTTTGTATGCGTGTGTATGTCTATGTATGTGTCTCTATGTGTGGTGTATGTGTATGTGTGTGTGTATGTATATGTGGGTGTATGTCTATGTGTGTGTGTATGTACACATGTGTATATGTGTGTGTATACATATGTATGTATAGTGTGTGTATGTGTGTTGTGCGTGCATGTGTGTGTATGTATGCACGTATGTGTATGTATACATATGTGTATGTGTGATATGTATGTGTGTATATGTATGTGTAAGTATCTATATGTGTATGTGCACATGTGTGTCTATGTGTGTATGTATGTGTACTATATGTGTATGTGTATGTGTGTATGTATATGTATGCATGTAAGTGTATGTATGCACGTGAGTGTATGTGTGTGTCTATGTCTGTGTATGTAAGTATAAATATCTATATGTGTATGTGTATATGTGTATGTGTGTGTATGCATATGTGTGTGTATGCAAATGTGTGTGTATGTGCTTGTGTTTATGTATGCATACATATGTATGTGTGTATGTATGTATACATATGCATGTGTGTGTACGAATGCATGTGAGTATGTATGCACATGTGTGTATGTATGTACATGTGTGTGTATGTATATGTCCGTGTATGTATGTGCATGCATGTGTGTATATGTCTGTGTATGTGTGTGTTTGCATGTGTTGGTAGTGTGTGTATGCATGTGTGTATGTATGTATGCATATGCATGTTTATGCATGTGTGTGTATGTATGCATATGAGTGTATGTGTGTATTTCTATGTGTGTATGTATATGCGCAAGTATCCATATGTGTATGCGCATGTGTCTATGTGTATGTATGTGTATGCATATGTGTGTATATGTGTATGGGTGTATATGTGTTTATGTATATGTGCATATGCATATGTGTGTATGTATGTGCATCTGTGTATGCATATGTCTATGTCTGTACTCATATTCTTATGTGTGTGTAGGCATATGTGTGTGTATGTGCTTGTGTGTATGTATATATACATATGCATGTGTGTATGTACACAGGGTGCAAAAATTGCGATCTGAGCTCGTTTCAGCCTCTAAAGGCACTATGGTAGTGCTTGTGCAAGCTATTTTGTCTTTTTGTGGCAAAGATAGATACAAATGGCAACATGATTATTGCTTTTGGGATTTTATATCACGGGATGTATAAGCTCATAGACTATGAAAGATCTCTGAATGATTCAACATGTGCAGTACATGATTCTGAGTCTATGTCAGATGCAAAGCTTTGGCATGCATGCTTTGGTCATCTGAATTTTGCTAGTTTGCTACACCTGCAAAAATTTGAAATGGTGTCCTCTACCCAAAATTGAGGCACCTGGAAACCATCTCTATGAAGGCTATATTTTGGGCAAAATGTAGCATTCCTCCTTTCAAAAACATGGTTCAATTCGAACTACTTAGAAATTGTAGCTTGTACATGATGATGTCTCTGGTCCTATGCAGACACCCTCTTTTGGAAACTATCTTTACTTCATGACTTTCATTGATGATTTTTCTAGGCATGCATGGGTATATTCATTGAAAGCAAAGTTCAAATTGTTCATGTGCTTCAAACAGTTTTTGGTTTATGTCAAAAATCTATCAACATGTAAAATGGGCACCCCATGTTCTCATCAAGGGGGGGAATATATGTCCTCTTACTTTAATGCATTTATGGTTGAACATGGGATAACATGAGTGTACAACCTCGTATACACCTCAACAGAATGGAGTTGCTGAACGGAAGGACATGTCACTCATGGAGATGGCGACGTGTATGGTCAAGAGTTAGACTTTACCACATAGTTTCTAGCTTCAGGTTGTCATGTGTGCAGCATGTGTGCCTAATAGGTCTCCCACTAAACCACTATAGTCTATCACTCCATATGAGGCTTGATATGATCGCAAGCCATTTGTTCCTCATCTGCATGTTTTTGGTTGTCTGGCATATGCATTAGTGTCTGAATAACATGGCAAGAAATTGGATGATAAAGCAGTAAAATGTATTTTTGTTGAGTAGAGTTGTAAAAGCAAAGGCGGTCATCTGTACCATCCACGGACTACATGCATTTTGGTTAGCTATGATGTTGTTTTTGTTGAAGATGCTATTCAAACTTTACTTTCATGTACAAAAGAGACATTTGTTAGCTCCAAAGACATGTATGATACTTTGCTACCTCTTTCCATAGGTGGACAGTCTAGTGTTGGTCCAAATGAGGCAACTTCTCAGCCATTGGAAGTTTCATGTGATGATGCAGATCATTCCATTTCTGATGTAGATTTGCATGATGCACTTGTTGATGAGAGAGCTGATATTGAGGAGGCAAAACTATGCCAAAATGGCTAGTGTAGACTTTGCATGACAGCAAATTAGATGCACCTCTGCCATATCGTACTCGTTCAGGATCTCATTATGCCTCTTTTGCATCACATTGCTATGCTATGGATGCATCTAGGCTCAATGATCAAACTCAACCTGTTTCGGTTGATGAAGCACAAAATTTTGAACATTGGATGGCTACAATGCAATCTGAATATGATGCTATCCTGAAAAATGGCACTTGGTCTTTATGTGACTTGCCTCTTGGCAAGAAGGCCATTGGCACTAAGGGGGTATACATGCAGAAGCGTAAACCTACTGGAACAATTGAGAGGTATAAGGCTAGGCTTTTTGCAAAGGGTTATGAATAGGAAAGAGGCCTTGATTTTGATGAAACCTTTGCACCCACTTGCCAACTGACTAGTATTCGTAGCATCTGTGCACTTGTAGCTCATCATGGTTGGAATGTACATCAGTTGGACGTTAAAACAACATTTTTGAATGGTGACTTGCATGAAGAAGTGTATGTTTTTCAGCCTTGTGGAAAGAAGGCATTATATGGTTTAAAGCAAGCACCATGTGCTTGGTATGAAAAGATACATGCCTATCTGATTGCACATGGTTTTGAGAGTAGTCTAATTGAAAGCCCCTTATATGTTCAACATGCTAATGATGTGCTTTTGATCATTGTTGTGTATGTTGATGACATGTTGCTCATTGGTCCTCATGACAAGCATATTGCTAATTTTAAGGCTGATTTGCATGCCTCATTTGAGATGTTTGATTTGGGGCATTTGCATCATTATTTGGGCATTCAGTTTATGCAAGCTGATTGTGGAATGGCTTTGTATCAAATGAAATATATTGACACATTATTGTAGCATTAGCCGTGAAGACTATAAGACTATTGCCACTCCTATGGAGACAAGTTTACGATTGAGTCTTCATGATGCTGGAGATGCATTTGATGTTGTTCTCTATCAGCAGGCTATTGGATGCGTGATTTACTTATGCATTACTCGACCAAATATTTAGTTTGTTGTCTCCTAGATGAGCAGGCTTATGCATTGCCCAAGCGTCAAGCGCCATTGACAGGCGGTTAAGCGCATCTTTCGATACTTGAGCGGTACCCGACTACTTGGAATATTTTATCGCAAGGGGGGATCACTACCGCCAGATTTGCATGCTTTTCCTAACTCTGACTGGGCTGGTTGCTATAAAAGTCGTGTGTCCACTAGTGGTTTTTGCTTCATGCTTGGTAGCTCATGCATATCTTGGCTGAGCAAGAAGCAGTCTACTATGGCCACTTTTAGTTGTGAGGTTGAGTATAGGGCAGCTTTCATAGCGACTATTGAGTGTGTGTGGCTCAGATGCCTTATGGCTGATTTGGTTGTTGGTGAGTCTTTTGCCACCACCATCTTCATTGACACTCAAAGCGCATTGGAAGTTGCGAGAAACCCTGTGTTCCATGCTCGCACTAAGCACATTGAGGTGCATTATCATTATGTCTAGGAGACTTTCTTTGGTGGAGAGATCCACTTGGCATATGTGCCCACGAAGGACAACATTGTAGACCTTTTCATGAAGGCTCTACCTAAGGAGATGTTTGGAGCTTTCCGCAAAGCTTTGGGCTTACTTCCTTTTGTGGATTGATTCCACATAGCTTGGCACTTCTTTGTACATGAGTGCCATCTGCTTGTTCACCCCATCACTCCTAGGGGGGACTCATTGATATATTTAGGTAATGATGTGTGTAAACACACTAGGACCACAGGGGCACTTTTTTCCCTCTTTAGGAGGTTTTCCCCCCTGGCTTGTATATACACCTATAGCCCTAATCGGTTACTTATCTTTGTACATTCTAGTGGTAATACATTCAGTATTGTGTGTTGTGCTCCAAGATTCTTCTTCTTCTTCTTCTTCCTTGTGCTTTTCATGTGCTTCCGCAGACGTCTAACTTCAACACACACACACGCACACACACACACACACACACACACACACACACATATATATATATATATATATATATATATATATATATATATATATATATATATATATATATATATATATATATATATATATATATATATATATATATATATATATATATATATTATATATATATATATATACATACATATATATATATATATATATATATATATATATATATATATATATATATATATATATATATATATATATATATATATTCATATATATATATATATATACATATATATATATATATATATATATATATATATATAGAGAGAGAGAGAGAGAAAGAGAGAGATAAAACTTCATTTCCATCTCTTTCCTTGTGTGATCTATACACCGATGTTCTTCCATGATTAAGAAGGTTAGTGTGTGTGTTTGTGTATACACATGCACGCTTACATTTACATACACACTGTAACTCACACAGACACATCTCTCTTTTTCTCTCTCTCTCTCCCTCTCTCTCTCTGTATATATATATATATATATATATATATATATATATATATATATATATATATATAAAGAGAGAGAGAGAAAAAAAATAAAAACTTATTTTGTGCATCCAGTTCTTGTTCTTCTCTATGTTCCCTATTCTCTCTCTTGGACTCTGCTTCTCTCTCGAGATCTCTCCTTCTGTACTTATCTCTGAATCTCTCTCTTTCTCTCTCTCTCATCTATGTTTTGTTAGACATGTGCATACAAGTTATCCAAGTGTAAATTATTTCATGAAACAAAAAATCATTACAAACGTGTTGTTGAAATAATAAACTATGATTGAAAGTTGTGAGATATGATAAAAAAAAATCCAACTAGTGTTAATACATAGCATGATTAAAAGTGAAAGAGAAAACTACGTACAGAGATACGTTACCAAGGATAATATAATATAACTAGTTACAGAAAAGCCTCATCGTGTTAGAGATTCATTAATAGAAACACTTTGTGAAGTTGGCCGTGCGAGTAACACTATTTGCTTATAATTTATCAGGGCAAGAAGAATACATTGTAGAGTCTCTTTCTTTGCTTGATTAAAGTGCATTGCTGATCTGATCTTCTTGTGAAGTCCAGATTGTTAATGATTATCTTAAATAACTAAGATTATTAAAGTGTTACTCATAACCTTCATATAAAACTCAGAACTATGAATAGACGGATTCGCTTTATAAAAAATCGATGGGGGAACATATTCCTAAGTATTTTGAAAGACGTTACTGAAGTGATGTCGACTTCAACTCTGAAGTGATGTCGACTTCAACTCTTAAAAGACCATCTTACAATCTATGACTCCAACTCTGATCACTCAAAGATAATATTATGAATAATATAGTGATGCATTGGGAGACCGAAATCTACAACATTCGAATTGTCTCTTTTAAACTCAAAGAGATAATCATCGTCATTCTATTTGGTTTCTCTTCTTTCACATAAACTTTTTATTATCTTTAGAACATCGCAAGATCTATGGCATCCCTACCAACGATCTAAACTCAAATTTGTGCTTTCTTGAATGAGTTTTGTTTTGCTTGTGGGAAAAAAATCATTTTTACGCGATTTGGAGATTTCTAAACTGAGATGCGCATGTATATGACAAGAGAAATAGAAAAGCTTGTATAAAAGTTGAAAAAAATAAAAGCAAGATGCAAAGAAGATCCATTCTATAAAGGAATAGAAACAACAGAGCATACATACTAAATAAAAGATGAAATAGAGAAAAGATAAGAGGAGAGATCAAAGGATCGCATTATAGGAAGGATAGGGAGAAAGGTCCATTTTCTATTGATGTTAAATAAAGAAATTTGTTTTGTATAAAAGAAACTTGCGTTATGAGATGTTCAATAAACATGTGCATATCTGAATTCATATCCCTTGTTTCAAAGGGATTTTCCCTCTCATTGAGTATTGTAGGATACTTCAATCTACTCTGCAAAGTTAGCAAAACAAAGCGGAATGAAGCATCTCAACACGAGAACAAACATACAAAACATTTTTATGGGCCAATGGATCACAAATAGTCATGTCTAAGAAAGATAGGATTAGAGACATAGTTTGGAAGTCTATATTAAATCACGTTTTATATATTACCAAATATTTTTCATTGTTGGGTCTCATGATAATTAAACCAAATATGATAATCAAAGGATTTCAAAGTTGTCCATATGTTGACGTTAAGGGTGGCATTTGATTCATTACTACAACATATTTTAGGGATATTGAATCTTAGTCATAAAAGATTGCTTTTTCAATGAAAAAGAAGTAAAAAATATCTAAGAACACACACACACACACACACACACACACACACATATATATATATATATATATATATATATATATATATATATATATATATATATATATATATATATATATATATATATATATATATATATATATATATATATATATATATATATATATATATATACATACATACATATATATATGGCTTGAACGAACAATATACGTATGTATTGCGTAGACATATGAAAAAAATAAGAAGATAATTTTCTGAAAAGAAGTTCCTTTTTTCTTAAACATAAAAGAACTGTCAAAATATATCTTGTAGATGAAACGTTTCAAATGTGAAACTACATCTTGTAGATGATGTTCCTATAGCTTTCATTCTTGCCGCATGCCGATAATAGAACTTTGGCTTTTGAGAATGAGGATTTTGGCCTTTTATGATAGTTTTCTCAAGAGTACTCTTTTTTTTATTATTTTGAAAGCTCTAAAAATATATAAAAGAACCTACTCAAAATTCACTTGGTTGTTAGGTTTTTTGAGGGAAGAAATAGAAATTTCAATCCTATTAGCAACTTTTCTTTAGAAAAACTTTGCAAAAATGAAACGAAACTCTGGAAACGTTTTATGGGGTCTTCCACACAGCTTGATGGTTTCTTTCCACATTTCTCATTTGTGGGTGAGCTAAGGATTTTACAGTTCATATTTTATATCATTTTGTTAGATGAAAATGAGACTTTTCTAGTTGGACATTGCCATTTACTATATCATATTCTTAACAAAATTTGAGTTAATATGATTGTTTGAGATATTTAAAATTGAATCGTGGGATAATTCATTGAGTTACATTGAGACTATTACACATTTTTTTGTTCGAACATTTTGTGTCTATTGCCAGGCCATAACCATTTTTGGCTCTCTACAAAAATGAAGATGATATTTTTTGTATATTTGCATTATGAAACCCTTACATATTCCTGATATCTTTGAAGCAACTATCATAACCTCAATCTAGGCAATTAACAAGTACATATGGCCATTCTCTCGACTATTTGCCTCGTTCTGATTGCCTATGTAAGCTTGACTTTGAAGTGGAAGATGATGATGAAGATGAGTTTTTATCATGATTGCCTTATCAATAGTGTTTATCACCATGAGCAAAGTAATTATCATGATTACTCAGACAATTAGTTTGTCTTAGTGATCAATTTTTTTTCTTGGGATGACAAAAAGTAATTATCATGATCACTTACATCGAAGGTTAGTAACTTGATCGTGAATTTCCTCATGGTGATCATCTTTCATACAATTTAGATCACATATCTCAATGATTAGGTAAGTTGATAGTTGAATATAGGGATTTAGATGAGACATCTATCGATCCCCTTTACTTGCTATCTACGTTTGGAACTAGGTGGTTGTCTACCCTACGTGGATGTTTCAAATTAAAGATGTGGACATGAGCCATGTAATACACATGGACATTGTTTGGCACCATTGTATGGGAGAGGGATGACCAAGCCTACATAACTTGCATGATAGATTGTGAAATTAAGAGTTAAGTAACTAATTGTGGGTAAAAATATTTCGTGTTAACTCGAGTTTGTAACTACATTATAGGAAGCCCCACTTTTAACACTCACTCTTACCTCTATGTATAGAATCAAGTACTGTTAAGAGTGACTTTCTTGCATCTATATGTAAATGTTGTCTTCATAATAGCTAGATTAGACTTTTTGACTTCGTTTCCTTGATTTTATTTTTGTCTTTGATCTTGGAAATTGTTCCAAGTGGTTGTACATGGTAAGTTGTTTCCAGTGGATATTTTCGGAACTAATGAAAACATGGGAGAATTAGTGGTTGTACATTGGGAAAATAATAGAACAGGTTTGGTACCACTTTCAGAAATCTCAAAAAATACAAAAAGCCTGCTTTTAGAAATTGAAAAAACTAGCGCAAGAAAGAAATTTCATGCATGATCTTTGAAATAAAAGGGGTTTAGCAAATTGGATATTTGATTGCCAATCATCATCCACTAAAAGAATAAAGGGGGCATAGTGTAAGAGACTAACAATTAAGACCACCACATGCTAAAGAGATGACTCTCCTCCCAACCTTATGCCTGTATATATAGGTGCTTGAATCAAGGAGGACCACAAATGTAACTAGAGTCCCCAATGTGAAGAGAGATGGTGGATGCAATCCAAAGATGAGTAGGTGCTGCTACAACCAGCTTCACACCAGCCAACTGAGACTTCAGATTTGATTAGTAGACCCTTTAAGCTTCCTAAATCCACCAAAATATCAGCCAAGTACTTTGGAACATGTATCCCAAAAGTTTAAGTCAAGACAGACAAGTTGCGAAATGACTAGCTCCCAAAACTTGCTATTTTTGGAGATACACTTGCTAGAAAAAATGAACAGTGCTCTCAACCTGGAACGAATTAGAAAAATTCCTTTTGGGCATAGCAAATAGACTTAGCAAGCTTCCCAATCCAAGTTAAAACACTTCAAATGATGGACTGAGCACTGAGAACAAGTTTCATCAATTTCTGGAACATGCCCACCATTCTCGGGGCTCTGTAGAGATAGACCAGTGAGCAGTAGAATGCAGATATCTCCAAAACTATATATTCAATGACCTTGAAAATTGATATGCAAAAAGTAGACAGTAAGAGCTATTCAACGCACGTTAAATCACGGAAAAAAGATCAGTATAACTCGAGATATGACCTTCCGAAGGTACTGCTCCTAGTGAGTATAGCAGAGAACAAAACAGAGAAGTAGATGATAATAAATGTATAGATTCACATATGATTACAACCACATTGGCAATGAATCTTTGCACAATGGGAGTACAATGATAGAGCTATGGAGTAAGCTCTTCAATCTCTACAAAATGACATGAAGTGGTCACATACAAGGCTTGCTAATCGCCTCTTCCTTCTTGCTCCTTTTATAGCTATTCTTGGAAGGAGTTTTGAATTCGAATTCGAATGGCTCCACCTAAAAGTGATCCCCAAAGTTAGGAGATATTCCCTCAGCTCAAAAAGTCGTGGGTTTTGGTAGTTAGAGCCACGAAATTGCTTTTACATCATGCATGAGGTAAGCCATCCTTTCTCTTTTTCTTTTTTTTAATTACAAGAGATAAAAATGAACTCTTTAACAAGAGGTGTTCACATGACTACTCATGTGACTTACAAATGAGGATGATATCAAATATATCAAGCATGTAGGCTTGGGTAGAATGCACCACCTTCATTTTGAACTCCTCCTTCATTTGACTCTTTACCTGTTTGATTTTTTCAAGATCATTGCCTGTGATAATAATATCATTGCCTGTGATAATGCACCACCTTCATTTTGAACTCCTCCTTCATTTGACTCTTTACCTGTTTGATTTTTTCAAGATCATTGCCTGTGATAATAATATCATCAACATACACACATAAATAGATCACTCCAGATCCATTCCTCTTTATGAACAAAGAGGTATCCGCCTTGCTAGCTTTGAATCCTTGGTCCTGCAAATTAGTCACCAATCTGAAATTCCAAGCTCTTGGAGCTTGCTTCAATCCATACAAAGCTTTCTTTAGTTTGCATACATAGTTAGGATGATGTGCATCCTCATATCCAGGAGGTTGTGCCATATACACTTCCTCAGAAATCCATCCATTCAAGAAGGCATTCTTTACATCAAGTTGATAAAGATTCCAATTTCTAGATGCAGCAAGACTAATGAGAACCCTAATTGTAGGCATTTTTGCAACAGGAGAGAAAGTCTCCTCATAATCAATACCATGGGTTTGAGCAAACCCTTTAGCAACTAACCTTGCTTTGTGTCTATTTATACTTCCATCTGGATTCCTCTTGATTTTGTATATCCATCGAGATCCAATTACCTTCATAGGTGGCTTGCTAGGTACAAGCTCCCAAGTGTCATTCTCCTTCAAGGCTTCCATTTCTTCATCCATTGCATCTCTCCAAGCTTTCTTGCTTTGTGCTTCTTCGAATGTGGTAGATTCTTCATTGGTTGAATCCTTTGCAATGTAGATTGAGTGCTTCGTGACCAAAGAAGTATCATAACCAAACCTCTTTGGTTTCTTCTTCTCCCTTGAAGACCTTCTAAGTGGTTGATGTGAGCTCTCGGGTCCATATGTAGCATCCTGCATCTTTGCTTTACCTTTGTTCTTCCATAGCTTTAGTCTTTCGAAGTCTTCTAGGTCAATCTCCGAATCACTTTCTTCAAGCTGCTTTGGTTCCTTTGATTGAAGTGATGGAAAATCTTCATCCAAGTCATACGACAGCTTCACTTTCGGGTCATCATCAAACCATGATTTGTTTTCATCAAAAATTACATCTCTACTCACAGAAAATCCTTTATTGGTTGGATTGTACAATCTATATCCTTTTTGGTTTTGGTCATAACCAATAAATACACACTTCTCTGCCTTGGGATCCAATTTCACTCTTACTTGAGAAGGAATGTGAGCATAGGCTAAGCATCCAAAGATTTTACAATGCTCTAGACTAGGTCTTCTTCCATTCCATACTTCATATGGAGTGGTTCCATCTAGTGACTTAGATGGAAGTCTATTTATGAGATATGTGGCTGTAGACACAGCCTCTGCCCATAGGTAGTTTGGCAATCCCTTTTCGTTGAGCATGGACCTTGCAGCTTTGACAATAGCTCTGTTCCTCCTCTCTGCTACACCATTGAGTTCGGGTGTATACCTTGTAGTGACTTCCCTTTTAATGCCTCTTTCATGCAAGAAGGCATCAAATTCAGAAGAGAAGTATTCTCCTCCACCATCTGATCTGAGTCGTTTCAAAGTCCTACCTGTTTGGTTTTCAACAAGAGCAATATACTTCTTAAAGCAATTAAACACTTCATCCTTGTGCTTCATGAAAAACAGAATGGTCCACCTGCTACAATCATCTATGAAAGACACATAATATCTTGAGCCTGATCTAGATGGCTCCTTACTTGGACCCCACACATCTGTGTGCACTAGATCCAAAGGATTTTGATACATATATCCTTTCTTATTAAAAGGTTGTCAATGAGCCTTGCCGAGTTGACAAGCTTCACACTTATAAATCATGTGTTGCCTTGTGATATTAGGCAAACCAAGTACACTTTGGTCCCTGCAAATCTGTTTGAGTGTCCTCTCACCAATGTGAGCAAGCCTTTTGTGCCATATCTCCAACTCTGTTAGAGTTTGAGATCCATAGCTAAACAAAGCTATGTTCTTTGTATCTTCCACTTCAAAAGTGAAAAGCCTTCCTGTCTTTTCTCCTTTGGCAATCCTTCGAAAGCCTTGCCTTGGGTCTTCAACATATGCTCCAAATCGGTTGAATCTAACCTGCAATCCTTTTTCAACAATCTGTCCAACACTTATTAAATTTTTGGTAATTGTAGGGACATACAAGACTTTGCTTAAGAGGTTCATATTCCCATCTGATGTCTTCACATTACCTATCTTCTCCACTAAGTGCTTTGTGTCATCTCCTGTCTGCACTTCATGCTTGTTATGAGGATCTTCCAAATCAGAAAGTAAAGCCACATTTCCTGCTACATGGTTCGAGCATCCCGAATCAATGTAAAATATGTGATCATCATCCTTACCCTTCTTTGCTGATAGATTCATAATCAATAATGAATCTTCTTGACTTTGGTCCTCTGCATAGTTATTGTAATCTCTTCTTCCTCTATGGCCACTTTGATAGTTGTTGTTGTTGTAGTAGTTGTTGTTGTTGTAGCCTCCATTGTATCTACCTCTATTTGATCCATAGCCACCTCTATTGAATCCTCTTCCTCTTGAGTTCCTCGGGTTCTTGAAACATTCTTCAGTAGTATGGTTAGGTAAGCCACATATGTTGCAAGGTTGAGATGATTGGAATCTCCCCCTGCCTTGCTTTCCACCTCTGCCTCTTCCTCTAGCTCTTCCTCTACCTGCAAAGTTTGCTTGGAAAGAGCTACCTTCATCTTCATTCTTCCTATTCTTTGACTTGTCCTTGACCTAAGCTTTATCAGAATATAAGGCAGAAGTTTGATTACCTCTTGAGGACTCACCACCTTGGCTAGTCTTTGCTTCATGAGTGAAGAGTTGGCCCATGAGTGTGTTGAGGTCGGGTACATGCATATCCATGTATAAATCCATGGCTGTTGTGAATGACTCCCACTTGTCGTCTGCTTTGATTCCATTCATGATTTGTCTTATGATTTGTTCCTCTTCAATTACCTCTCCAATGCTTCCAAGTTGGTCGGAAATCTCCTTCATCTTTGTGACATAATCAGTCACATTTTGCTTCGGGCTTTTCTTCATTGTTGTGAACTCCATCCACAATTGGTTCTTCCTTGCTCGAGTGTTGGAAGAGAAGAAAGAAGCAAGTGCATTCCAGGTTTCTCTTGATGTCTTGCATCCCTTGACATGAGGTAAAAGAAAATCAGAGATTGAGTTTAGAATATAGGACCTTGCAAGTGCATCCTTCGAACACCAATTCGAAAGTCCTTCCACTTCTTTAGGTGATGGTTGCCCTTTGTTCCTCATGGTTGGCATTGCTTCATCTCCGGATATGAATCCATAAAGATTCCTCCCTTGAAGGTAAGCCTCCATTCTTGGAGACCATGCCGGGTAGTTTTTTCGATCCAATTTGTCAATTGTTGATGGAAATCCATCTCCCATGTTGCTTGACTATGCTCTGATACCACTGTGAAGAGAGATGGTGGATGCAATCCAAAGATGAGTAGGTGCTGCTATAACCAGCTTCACACCAGCCAACTGAGACTTCAGAGTTGATTAGTAGACCCTTTAAGCTTCCTAAATCCACCAAAATATCAGCCAAGTACTTTGGAACATGTATCCCAAAAGTTTAAGTCAAGACAGACAAGTTGCGAAATGACTAGCTCCCAAAACTTGCTATTTTTGGACATACACCTGCTAGAAACAATGAACAGTGCTCTCAACCTGGAAGGAATTAGAAAAATTCCTTTTGGGCATAGCAAATAGACTTAGCAAGCTTCCCAATCCAAGTTAAAACACTTCAAATGATGGACTGAGCACTGAGAACAAGTTTCATCAATTTCTAGAACATGCCCACCATTCTCGGGGCTCTGTAGAGATAGACTAGTGAGCAGTAAAATGCAGATATCTCCAAAACTATATATTCAATGACCTTGAAAATTGATATGCAAACGCACGTTAAATCACTGAAAAAGGATCAGTATAACTCGAGATATGACCTTCTGAAGGTACTGCTCTGAGTGAGTATAGCAGAGAACAAAACAGAGAAGTAGATGATAATAAATGTATAGATTCACATATGATTACAACCACATTGGCAATGAATCTTTGCACAATGGGAGTACAATGATAGAGCTATGGATTAAGCTCTTCAATCTCTACAAAATGACATGAAGTGGTCACGTACAAGGCTTGCTAATCGCCTCTTCCTTCTTGCTCCTTTTATAGCTATTCTTCGAGGGAGTTTTGAATTCGAATTCGAATGGCTCCACCTAAAAGTGATCTCCAAAGTTAGGAGATATTCGCTCAGCTCAAAAAGTCATGGGTTTTGGTAGTTAGAGCCACGAAATTGCTTTTACATCATGCATGAGGTAAGCCATCCTTTTCCTTTTTCTTTTTTTTAATTACAAGAGATAAAAATGAACTCTTTTACAAGAGGTGTTCACATGACTACTCATGTGACTTACAAATGAGGATGATATCAAATATATCAAACATGTAGGCTTGGGTAAAATGCACCAACACACAAGTGCATGTGCAATCTCCTCCACTCCTTTCATATCTTCCACTAGAGTCTACTAGTGGTTGGAGTGTTCTGGACCACCACTTTTGCACCTTCCACTAGAGTCCACTAGTGGTTGGTGTACTCGCCTCTCAAGTTAAGTCCACTAGACTCAAGTGAACTCACCCTAACTTGATTTAGAAGGCTAAGAGTTCCTTGGGCAAAACTCTCTCCCCATGCTCCCCATGGGGATTGAACCCAAGACCTCCTCCTTCACAACCATGAGACTTAGCCACTAGGCTAAGTGGATTACTTATACATGAAAGCACATGAACTTATGCTTGAGTCTATTCTCGAGATCTTTGGCCATACACACGAGTGACCGAACGGTGTCCGATTTGAGATCTGTCTAAATCAACCGGACCCTTAGTTCACAGACTTACTTTATTACATTCTTCCCCCCTTAGGAAAGATTTGCATCCTCAAAATAAATAAATAAATAAATAAATATATATATATATATATATATATATATATATATATATATATATATATATATATATATATATATATATATATATATATATATATATATATATATATATATATATATATCCGTAGGCAACCCCCGAGCCTCATGTTCTTAAATCGGAAGAACATGGTCATGTTCCTAAATTAGAAGAACATGTCTCATCTCTGTGGTGGGATCCCCTGCCCAAATGATTCAAAACACCATCTCGCTGTGCACTTTGATAGATTGGTCAAAGTACAAAGTAGTGAATGAATAACAAGGGTGGATTTAAAAACATTCCTAACCACTTCATTGTGTCTCGATGTGCGATCTGTGCACAAACATACGAAATGGATGGATTTTAATTACTAGGATGGGATTTGTATCCCAATAAAGACGTTGAGAAATCTTGATTCACTTGAATTTGATTTGGAAAACTTGAAGTTTGGTTGATCCAAACATCTGACTTGGATGTTTGTACAATGGTCAACTTCCAATTAACAGTTACTTGATTTTTTTCACCCAACTAGAGGACTACTTTGTCCTAAGGGCTTGAAAATCCTGTGTAAATTGTAGAAGAAAGTTTTCTTTTGTTCAACCTTACTATATCTTGACGAAGTCAAATTCAAAATGAAAAATTATCCAGCTGAGGACTTTATTCAAAGTCTTTATCTTTTAATTTTTTTGGAATGGTCAAGCTGATGAGTAATTCCTAACTTCTCTATTCTAGATTATACTAGACTATCGAAAACTATGAGAGTTATGCTAGTAACTGGAAGCATACCCAAATGAATAAGTCAATCTTGGACTTTTCATCTTTTAAAGATTGAATAAGTTCTTGTATCAAACATCTATCTAGGATGTTGAATTTAGTTATCTAGTTCCAATTGGCTAACTATGGACTTAATCAGATACCATATCTAAGTCAATTCCAAAAGATTTGGAAAGCAAAAGGAAATAACTAAAAATCTGTATAACTAATTCAAACTTCTAAGATATAAACTTACTATGAGTCAAATACTTGATGTCCCAAGACTTTAACTTCTTGATGATCTGTTTCAACAAGGTATTGAAGCATTTATTTTTTCTATCTTTAAGAGAACTAAATTGGATTCTCAAAAAAGTTTCAAAGAAAATCGAAAATATCATCCAACCACAAGATACTAGTGTGGTAACCAACATCAGTGTGTCGACACACTGAGGTTCTATTGATGAACTTTTTACTCAAACAATGCTTCACTTTGAAACTAAGTTCATGCCTATATTCAATCTTTATGACTTCTTATTGGGAATGCAATTCTTGTGTCTTTCTTTAAGTCAAAAGATTGAATTTTACCAAGTTACACTAGGAACTTGTTGCTTGACTTAGTAAATCTATTCCATAGTTGAAATATTCAATTCAAAGTCAAAGTCTTACCCTTTCAGAAATTTATCAAATATTTCTTAATCATCACCATTTTAGCTTGAAGTGTTTCAAGAAGAACTTGGAAGCTACCTACTTCATATCTTCTTATGAACTTGATCTTGAAGTATCTTGAGATCTTACTTTTATCCTCCTTGAATTAAAACTTATCCTTGGAAGTTTAAATTTCCTTGAAGAGAAAATCTAACTTCAAGATTTATTTTAGGACTAATAGATAATTATCATTGCACGGTCAAATGTCCCATACCATCTTTCCAACATCAATCTGCATATAAAATCTGGCGTCCCATAGCACCCTATTTTATATTCACATTAATGTGTGCATGATATTTATCCTAAAGTCTAAAAATATCTTGATAGAGTACCTTTTCAATTCAATTCTTTGAATTTTCAGGCATTACATCTAACTTGAGATTCTAGGTTTTAAATTCCTTTGCACGATTGTTTCACAATCTTGAGCTTTCCTTTGGGAACTTGAAAACTTTTTGATGGAATGTCAATTCTCCATTGTGAGGGTTTTCAAAAGAAAACTATTCATGTTTCCAAGTACTTGAATTTTCACAATTTCAAGTCCAATTGGTTATACTTGACCAATTTATAGCGACAAGAGTTGTTGGCTTCTTGTCTTTAGATTCCTTTTTTAATGCAGCTTTAAATAGCTATCCTAGCTAGGACTTTTTAGGAATCTCTATACTGCTTAATTCTAAGCATCCGCTCATGCTTTCTGGATTTGTACCGAAATCCCTTTAAGTATAGGTAACCTTTTACATTACACCTTCCACATACTTAATTACCGTTGACATGGTTGCAGACTACATACTTGGAATATCTACTCTGTTCAAACTTGGAACAACTTACTATTTCGATTGGCATACTTGGGAAAATTTCATAGTAGTTCCAACCGCAATTCTTGGACAACCATGGCCAAGATTAATCAAGATCTCTTGAGCTTTTCTAAGCTTTTTGGCTTACCTACACAATTTTTTAGAGATCTTTTCCTAACTCAAGTCCATGCATGTTCTAATACTTTTCATATTCTAAAGCTAAGAATCTTTGATACACCACCATGTGATATCAACCATTGGACTTTAAGTACCACTTCTAGTGGTTTTAAACTTCTGGGGAACTACTTGCTATCCACAAGTTTGAAGAAGTTCATTCTCAACTACTTGGGAGAATGTTATTGTTCAAAAAAGACTCGAGATTCGTTCTAGGAAATCAAATAACTTGAGCAAATGATTGATCTTGGAATCTTTTGCAATGTTGGAAGGATATTTGAAAGAAATTCTTTCAAAAAATCTCCAGAAACGTTACTGATTTAGATGTGTTCATTTCCTGAGTATCAAACTAGAGAATAAATATCATCTTTTGGATATGGTTTCCCATTCCACTATGAAAGTTTGTCTTGAACTTTCATTTATGTGATACTGATTCATACTCTTGAGTTTGATAAAAGATTCATTATTATTGGTCAATCTTTAGATGTTACCAAAGGACTTTAAACATCTTTGGATGATTCATCCAATGGTAATGCTACTATGAACAAGTAACTTTGAACTTTGTAGCTTATTTAGGAAAAGTTCATGGATTAGAGATCCATTTCTTGGAACTTTGTATTCCTAAATGAAAAGTTCACAGTTCAATTCATGTCTTTAGGAACTTATCTCATTCTCTAAAGATTACTTACTTTGGTTTCCCCCTGAAGCTGCAATGAGCTTGAATGAAACCAAAAGTTAACTCTCTAAAAGAGTTTTTCCATGTTTCCATGATTTCTTAGCGAGTTGCATCGTTACCAAAGATGCAACTATTATGGAACCTAACATCCTCCTATTGACCATCAAAGTTCAATTCATGTTGGGGTTCAACCTTTGATTCCCGTCACTCCTTGGAATGGAGTCCAATGAAAACTTACAAAAATTTCATAGTTTTTTCTTGGCACTTTGCATCCTCACCAAGGATGCTCCTTATGGAGTATAACAACTATCTTGTGAGCTTTAAAAGTTCAGCTAGTGTAATTTCCATTTAACTTTATTTGATTTTGATCATGTCTTGGGATAAAATATCAAATAAAGGCGTTCAAAAATGCTCAAGTAACTAAAGAAACTCTTTTCAAGTAGCCCTATTCTCTTGCCACTCCAATGTGCAAGAAAATTGAACACAACTTTGGAAAGGCCTACTTCCCTATCGAGACTCCTAATTTGTGATACCTAAGTATCACATTTGGAAAAAATAAACTAGCTACTTGAGTTGCATGGCAACCAAGAGTCTTGCAGCTACTTAGTTTGCTATTTTCCCTAAGTCAAGTTAGAAAAAGTAGGTAACCATTAGGAAAGTACATTTGTTCAGTTACTTAGCAAAAAATCAGCAAAAACCATGCCTCATCATATGCCAATGCATGTTCTTCCATGCAAATGCATGCGAGTGGATTCATGTGTTTGCATGTGTTTTCCTTTTCATTCTCCAAATTTAAATCAAGAAGTTCTTGAGCTTGACATGTGTGCATCCAATCATCCATGCACAAACAATCTATCTTCTATCTTACAAAAGGTTATGAATATACATGTGCACAGACTTGAGTGCATCCTATTCCTTTTGCAAGTAAGAAAGAAAATGTGAATTATGCATGAAAGCATTCTTTTGAAAGGAGAGATGCACCAACAATCATTTTTTTTCGGGCATGAACTTCTAGATGCATACAAGTGCTTGATGTATTTCCAAAACTTCTATATCTATTTAGCTTTCATCGAGTTTGTAGTGTTTGCAATCATTCTTAAAAAATGAAGACTAATATCATGCTTCAATAATGTTTAGGTGCAACCTACATGAAAGCATTGAATAAAGCAAGTATTGGAATAAAAACATCAACTTCAAAAATACTTATCTCCCAATTAGCTACATCCTTCCATTGATCCTCTAGAAGAGCCATTCTCCATCCTTTTGGTCCCTGAGGAAAATTGCATATTTCTCCTTGTACAGCATTGCTTTTTCTTGTCTTCTTCTTTATCTCCAAAGACTTTGGCCCAGATTTGAAAATAATTTGGCTTTGATCACCAAGGAACTTTAACTTATGTATTTGGGTTCGGTTAGGAGTAGCAGTAAACTAAAAAAATAGACCGAACCAAGTGTTCTTGGCTCCGGAGTAGATGGAATTAGAACTTGCAAAATAATTCATTCAAATCCTACCACTATAATGGATGAGGCTCCTCAATCAGTTTGAAGAGGTTTCGGGATCGATACCTTGCCCCCCCCCCGATTGAAAGTAACTATCATTAATTTTGACGATTAAGATTTCATCTGCTAAGCTTTGTTTTATTTCAAGCAAGGGAATAGTTTATCATCAACGGGCTTAATGAAATGGATAAATGAGTGCCCACAATCTCAAAGGTGAATAGATCATCTCCCATCTGCGGCCCAATCATCGAGTGATGATGATTTAATTCAAAAACTGAGTATATTATCTTATCCTTTTCCCTCCGTAATCAAAGGAGTGCATGTGGATAGCGTAGAGGCTGCTCTGTGTTGATCACACATTTGATCCCAATGTCTAGACGTTCTAAAGACTTGTGTAGAAATAGTTAAGTTGTTTTTGCTATGTCGAATAGAACTTATCAAAATATGATTTCTCGCATGCTGCTCATTCTGAGAGTGCATGGTTTCTAATCCTGACATCGTAATGGTTGTCTGAATTTACATTTTTGGCCTCCTTTCAAAAATGAAAAAGCTACCCACAGATGTGTGCATCCCTATAGAATTCGAAGAGAATAGATTCACAGACAAATCAATATATGTGCATGTGGAAAAACCAAGGTCACCTAGATATCTCTCAAGAGGAACCAATGCCTAAGCTCTTCCGTCGGAGGTTGTGAAGAAGCTGATGAGAGCAAGGTCTCCAAGAAAACTAGCCTAGAGCTCTGATACAAATATAAGAGACTAATAATTAGGAACACCACATGCTAGAGAGATGACTCTCCTCCAAATGTTATGCATGTATATATAGCTGCTTGAATCAATGAGGACCACAAATGTAATTAGAGTCCACAGGTGCATGTGCAATCTCCTCCACTCCTTTCATATCTTCCACTAGAGTCTACTAGTGGCTGGAGTGTTCTCGACCACTGCTTTAACAACTTCCACTAGACTCCAGTAGTGGTTGGTGTACTCGCCTCTCAAGTTAAGTCCTCTCGACTCAAGTTAAATCACCTTAACTTGAGTTAGAAGGCTTAGAGTTCCTTGGGCAAAACACTCCCCCCATGGTCTGCATGGGGATTGAACCCAAGACCTCCTCCTTCACAACCTTCAGACTTAACCACTAGGCTAAGTGTAATAAAGTGATAGTTAGGAGATGGTTGAACCACACACTTGATAGGTAGGAGATGGTTGAACTACAACCTAAGAGGGAGGATTAGGAAGTAATCCTCAACCATGGCTTTTGGGGCAAGTGGTTAGCCCATCACATTCCTAACCAAGAGGTTATGAGTTCAATTCCTTACATTGGTACCAGAGCCTAGGAAGTAGGCTTGAGAAAGATGGAATGACCCAATGGCCTCTAGAAAAGGCGCTTGGGCACTCTATCATGTGAAAGGGTAGGAATTGTGGTGGCGCTTTGAGAATTGGACCCAACAAAGAATCAGGTGTATCTCTCAATCCGTAGGTTGGATTGAGGCATGTAATATATCATTGGAAAGCTCTCAGAACGAGATTTCCAAATCTATTGAGCTAGCTTAGAAGTGTGAATTCCTTGGGAAACCTTGGGTGGCACTTGATTGAGTGTTCAAGATACCAAACATGGGTGAGAACAAGGTTCAAGACTGAAGTTGAGAACATGGGCTCGAGACAACAAGGTTGCGAACAAGAAGGTTCAAGACACCAAGGTTGAGAGCAAGGATTCAAGAGAACAAGGTTGCGAACAAGGTTCAAGAAACTATGCGAGACATCAATTCAAGGGCACCTAGGGAGTTCAAGGGGCTGATCAGCGAGGCTAGAGGGATATAAGAGCAGATCATTGAGGACAATGATTGGCTAAGGTGGGAAGAACGTAATAAAGTGATAGATACGAGATGGTTGAACCACACACTTGATAGGTAGGAGATAGTTGAACTACACCCTAAGAGGGAGGATTAGGAAGTAATCCTCAAGCACATGAGAGCAGATAAACTTATGCTTGATTCTATGCTTGAGATCTTTGACCATACACATGAGTGACATAAAGGTGTCCGATTTTAGATCTATCTGAACGAGCCGGACCCTTAGATCATACTTACTTTATTACACATAGCGATGATTAAGATGAAACATTTTCATCACTTCATGATCGAGCATTTTGTTAGAGTGCCCACCCAGCATGTATCCTCTCCTAAACCACATTAATCTCGATGTTATTTCTGACGTTGTTACCAATGCTAAGAGCGATGTAAACATTAGTTTCATTGATTCCACATCATTTATAAACCTTGGCCGCAAGCATCGCTTATACGATAGGCACTAGCTTTGTTTATGCGATGCTTTTCAATGTTACTTGTAGGATGCTAAGGTGTCGCTTATATGATGCAATTGGTATCGGGGCACAATGATTGTTCGTTGTTTATGCGATGTTTATAGAAAATAAAAAATGTTAAATTGCTCTTCGATCCTCATTTACGTGCATCTACTCAAAGAGATCTCCAACTTTTAGATCTGCAGTGCGGTTATGAACTATTTCTAGGTCTCTCTCCTTTCTAGCCCCTCTCTTATCTTCTCTCTCTCTCTCTCTCTCTCCCTCTCTCTCTCTTTCTTTCTCTCTCTCTCTCTCTCTCTCTCTCTCTCTCTCCCCTTCGTTTTACCTCTTTCTCTTTTAACTTCTATCTTTCTCTCTTTTTCATTTTTGTCAATCTCTTTTGATCTCTCTCTCTCTCTCTCTATTACAAGTTATTCAAAAAGTTCAACGAGCATAAAATATGGTAATTTATTGTAAGTGTAATTTTCATTTTAATTTAAATTTTTTAAATTAGAATGAAAATTACATACAATAATTAACATACTCACACTTATTCATATACATACACACACACACACACACACACACACACATATATATATATATATATATATATATATATATATATATATATATATATATATATATATATATATATATATGTATATATATATATATATATATATATATATATATATATATATATATATATATATATATATATATGTGTGTGTATATATATATATATATATATATATATATATATATACATATATATAGATTCTTCCCCCATTAGTACATCCTTTCCTTTATCCACATGCAGAGATGCATTATGCAGTTGTCTGATTTGAAGGTGTACTTGACTCTCTTTTTCCTCTTCTTCATTTGTGGTGGACTTTGTAGCACTCCCCTGAAATGTAACATCTAATGGAGAAGGCTCTGCTACCACCGAGATTGGAGTGAATGGCTCTGGCTCCTCCACTTCTTCCTGTTCTTTCTCTTCCTTTGGCCTCTTTATTAGGGCTTCTCCATCTAAGTGAGTCTCTATGATTTGAATCTTCATTTCTTCATTCATTTTTAGTACATAAACTTCTTCTTTAGATGATCCTTGCCTTGTTGTGTCCATGATTGTGTCATCAAGGGTTTGATCTACTTTTGTATATTCCACCTCAAAGGAATCCGTGACTTGGTTCAACTCATCACAATTGCCATCATCTTTTGAATCACTTTTGAGGTCCACATTCATCAGGGATGGCTTTTGATCTTCGTAGGTGTCTGAAGAAGAGCTAGAATTCATTAATCCGAGTTCTCTATATCTATGGACTTTCTTTAACCTCTTCGTTTGCATAGTTTCTTCATGAGACTGTTCATAGTGATGCCCTTGTACTAGCAAGCTTACTTGACCTTCCATGTATTGGTGAGTAGCTTCCATTGCTTCCTTTAACTCCTCTTTCGTAATGGGCTTAGTGTCTTCAATCTTTGTCCTTGGAAGTACGTGTACTCTTTTTGAAGCAGGAAGTGCTTCTTCTACGTTCATCATTTCTCTTAATCTCTTGGTTCCTCTCATTCGGGGTTAAGAGCTGGTTTCGACCTCGTCCAGCACTTTTACTCCCTTCTTTTTCCTTGGTATGCTAGCTAACTTAGCATACTTAGCCATTTCTGAGGATGAAGGCATCTCCTTCAGATGTTCCGGAATACCTAATGCATGGTAGTTGAGTATGGTCAATACTACGTTTTCATTCAAGAAATTCTTGTGGTTTCATTGCTTCTGAGCTTCAAAAAGACACTCTTGGATGTATGGCATCATGTTCACGTGATAACCAATCTATTTGGTTGCATGAGATAAGAGTTGCACTATGACTTTTTGTGGCGCTATGTAGCAATGCATATTTGGAAAGCACAAGTGTTGGTGAATCAGGTGGACTTCTTCTTCTATATCTATATGATTAATGTCCATGAATGTTCATGTCTTGGTCCCTTGGCTTTCATTCAGGTCTATGTTCCCATCCTTTTCGCATTCAAAAGCTTCTTTAATCAACTCATGAGTGAATTTTATAATCACGCATTCTCCTTCTGCATCTAGGACTCTTGCCTCTAGCACTAAGCGTTTATGTAAGGCCGATTGGAGAGTATTTATCACCTGAGTTCATCGCTGAAAATCCGGCTTGTAATTTGGTGCTCGAAGTACTTGTGGATTCCTACCTTTGTCATTATATCCATGATTGAGGGGCGTTCATGTATGACTTTGAAATGTTGGGACATGACTGGGAACTGATGGTCGGTGTCCATGATCTTTATTGTTACTAAGAAAAGATATTGTCAAGCAGGTTGGTCCTCTTGAAACCAATGAGCTTTGGATTTGGTCACACTGTGTAATGCAAACTCCAGCACCTCTTCTTGAACAGTTGCCTCGGAGTCTTCAAAAGCCATCTGCACTTGTAATAAAGAAAGAATCAGCTTCTAGTAGAAATCAATTCATGTGTTATGTGTGGTCCATTGATATGTTGTTTCTTGCATCACTCCATTCCCCCTTGCTTAAGTAAGGTCTCTTACCACACTTCTTCTGATTCTTACTCATGAAAGAAACAAAAGATAGTTCTAGCCAAAGCATTTATTTATTTACAATGTAAGGTCATTTACCAACGTGAAAAAGTATCTCACCTTTTCATTCACCAATTATATTATGTTATGCTTGGTCTCGTATCTCTATACGTATCTATCCTTGATTGCTTGTAGTCATGCTATATTAACACCAGTTGGCTTTTTTTCTATTTTCATATCTCAAAACTCTCAATTGTACTTTATTCTTTCCAAAATACCTTTGGAATGGGTTTTCTGTTTCATGAATCATTTGCACTTGGTTGGATATTTCAAATGCACATGAAAAACAAAAGATATACGGCACAGAGAGAGAGAGAGAAAGAGAACAACAGAAGGAGAGAGTTCAGGAGACAAACATGGTTCAAGCCAGAGAACCGGGGAAACGGAAGAAGCATATATATATATATATATATATATATATATATATATCTGTGTGTGTGAGTGTGTGTGCGTATGTGTGTGTATATGTATGTATCAGTGTAGACAAAAATATGTCGCATGCAAAGAATAATTTATTGAGTATTCACTATTCTTAAACTATCTAATTTCCAAACATAACATCTGATTCGGAGTTTGAAACTATGAAGATATGAATAAATTAGTGCAAAGTGAAATAAATTACTAGAATCGAGAAAGAAGTCAATTTATTCCAGAAGTGCATGATTCAATGACTTAGAACTAGAAAGATTATGTAAATGGACTACATGTGAGGTGAAGGAGAGATCCTATCTAATTTTGACTGTGTTGAAAATCATCTAGCAGGTGCGACTTAGAAGATAGTGTTAGTGGAGCTTGAGGTAGACGAGCCTCACTTTTTCTATGCTTCAAGCTAAGAGAGATACTATGAACTTAGGAGTGACCAGATAGAGAGATATGGGATCTCTCGTATGCACGAATAAAACAATAAAATGTGCTTTCCATTCATAAAAGAGGAGCTACATATTTATACACTTAAGCAGAGGGCATTGGCCAACAAAAGCAAGGTTAAGATATGGATATAATTGCTCTCTTTGTTAGAGAGTGTTCCTACAAAAAATACAAGCTCATCTCCAACAATCCCCCCTTCTAGCTTGATTGTAAATAGCTCTTTAGAAATTATCCTTTCCTCACAACTAAGCTAGGGTGGTACAAAGCAATGTTTCCTCCCCATGTACAAAGAAGGTGGTACAATGTTTATATCCTTCCTTCAACAAACTCATGGGTCATACAAATCCTTCCCTATACATATGAGGATGGTACAAAGGATTGAATGATGGCCCATTGCTTTGACATCCTTTTATTGTAGTAATAGTTTTGTTTCACTGTTCTTTGATTCCATATCCTCTCCTTTCTTTTGTTTGTCTTGTTTTTCTCCACTTTGTCGTAGACACTTTTGTATATACAAAAACCATTAGAAAATCACTTGGGAAGGGTCCTTCCCTCTTTCTTGAGGGGGTGTCTAATTTCCATACATAGACCAAATAGAAGAAGCATGCTTAAACCTATGTGAATAGGAGTGATTACAAAGCATTAAAGGTTTTTTGAGTATTTATTTCTCTCTCTTGACATAACCTAATTCCTTACAAAGAACAAGTTGCCACAATACACTTTTATAGGGACCACAAGAATGATATTACAATGCAAATTTGAAGATTCAGTAATGAAGTATGCACAAAAAGATGTAGTCTCAAGATCATTTAGGTTGCATGATCCTTATTTCCTTGAGGAGTGATCACATGTCATTTTTGAGTAAGTTGTTATTTGTCTCTCCATAGAGTTTGTTAGTTGGCTGATATGTTTCCATATAGAGCTCAATTGGCTTAAGCATCTCAAGAGTAGCCCACAGCAACAGTAGTTGGTGGCATAGCCGCCATGTGAACCATTTTAGGAGTTCAATGTACCAATCAAGGGTATCTCTCTACTATGACAAACAATGCCATGCTCCAATGCAAATGCGAGAAGCTTACAAAGGTGCATGAAAAGATCAAAAGCCTTTCTCTAAAGAGATCTAAAGTCTCAGATACAAGAATGAATGAACCTCTTTATCATACAATAGGTTTGAATTATCTATGATCTTGTAGAGGTTTTATTGTTGCATGCATCGTGAACCTTGTCATTCAAATACTCTAGCATAGTGGAGAGATAAGCATGTGTACCTACACCAACACCCTGGCATTTCTTATTTGTTCATAATGTCTATTTCTCACCTTGGTACATAGGTTTTGGAACCATAGCATAATGATGTTGATTATACATGCATGCTCAAAGGAAGAAAGGAAAAACAAAGTTTTCTTTGTATCCATAGGATCCATCTTCGAGAATTATCACCAGATTAAAAAATGGCCTTATTATTCATAAAAAATGGTGTTCTAACCTTCAGAATCATATGAGAGTAGCTCCATAGCCTATGTCAAAAAGTGACCAACAATAGATTCAACAAAGTGGCACTCCTTGCTTTCCCTCAAGTAACATGGTCTTGCAATAGTGATCAATATCTAAAGCATAAATTTCTTTCTAAAGCATAAATTTCTTCCTATCAATCTCAATTGTTGGAAGAGCATTGAGCTGACACTTCTGCTTTGCTTGCACTATTCCTAGCATCTAGTTTGGAATACATACCTTTTGTTATATGGGATTTGGAATAGTATGCAGTGTAACATTTATTCAAAAGGACAAGCACAAAGCTATATTTAAAGATACACATGCACAAATATGAATACATAAATACATACTCGCAAAAACATTCATTCATATACAAGCACACACATACATGCATATGGGTTTTTTCTTTTAAGCATATGGAATGTGTTTTTGATACAATGCATTTTTTGGAAGGAGACTATCCTTTGCAAGTGGACAATACGTTTTTATTCTATGGCTTCCAAGCCCTCCTTGCTAATGCTATATGAGATTATATTGCTTGGGGCATGAAAATATTTTTTTCATATGATATGTTCTTCTTTGCAAATTAAATGTTTTTGATTTCAGGTTAGGGTTTGAGGATATATCTCACTATATACATAAACAAATAAAAAAACAGGTCTTAGTGATTGATATTAGTATATGTACATAAATACATAGAAACTTAGCGTTTTTGGATATATACTAGTGCATGTACATAAAGGGGTAAAAAATTAGAGTTTAGGGATCTATATGAGTATCTGTACATAGAGAATTTGAAATATAGGGTTGTAGGATTTACACAATTTTATAGACAAACATATAAAAGAAATCAGGTTTTGGGGATTTATATTCATATATTTACATAAACACTTTCAAAATAATTTCTTTCCACAATAAGTGTCTTTTGCAGGTCAAAGTTTTTCTATAGGTTAGCTCTTGATATTTGTTCTTACTAATGGCCTCTAATCATTCTTTGCTTATGGCCCAAGAGCCTTATGAATGTATGCTAAGTTCCCTAGTCTATCGGAAAGACTAGTAAATTTCGTCCTATCATATAGGGTTCTATACGACACTCTATGCACACATAGACATATAGACACATAGAAAGACAAATACATGCTACATACATTCCTTCATGCATATATGCATACATGCATACATGCATACATGCACACGTACATATGTACATTCATACAAACATTCATACATACAAACATACATACACACATCCATAGATACATACATACATAAATACATCATACATACATATTAAATTACATACTTATACACTTACATACGTACATAAATAATACAATTCTAAAGTCCATGTAAGTATATATACATAAACACATCAAAACATAGCATTTTAGAATTTCTGAAACTATCTAAATTAGGTTATTGGAATTATATTAGTATCTATACGTAAATTCATTAACAAGTTACGGTTTATATACTCTACCAAGAATATAGAAATACATCAATACAGACTTTGAATATAATCACACACACACACACACACACACACACACACACATATATATATATATATATATATATATATATATATATATATATATATATATATATATATCTCTTAGAATCCTAAATTTTTATGTGTTTATGTACATATAATCATATAAATCCCTAGGCCATAATTTGTTTTTCTCTCTCTCCTTGTATATATATATATATATATATATAATAATGGCATATGGATTTATATGAGTATATGTACATAAACACATACAAATTTAGGGTTCTAAGAGATATATTAGAATATATATGTGAGCATATAAGAAACTAGGGTTTTAGGATTTATATACATCTACTCACACACACACACACACACACACACACACACACACATATATATATATATATATATATATATATATATATATATATATATATATATATATATATATATATATATATATATAATTATGGCATATGGATTTATATGATTATATGTACATAAACACATACAAATTTAGGGTCCTAAGAGATATATTAGAATATATATGTGAGCATATAAGAAACTAGGGTTTTAGGATTTATATACGTTTATGTGTGTGTGTATGTATGTATGTTTGTATGTGTAAATGTATGCATGTATGTGTATATGTACGTATGTATATATATATATATATATATATATATATATATATATATATATATATATATATATATATATATATATATATATATATATATATATGTATATATATATATATATATATATATATATATATATATATATATATATATATATATGATGTTTTTCATTATATATATATATATATATATATATATATATATATATATATATATATATATATATATATATATATATATATATATATATATATATATATATATATATATATATATATATATATATATATATATAATTATTTGTTTGGATACTTCAAGTATGTATTGCATCTTTGTTAGAGTTTGAGGTCTAGAGAAGCATGAACATAGACCTCAAACCCACAATATTGAATTTATGAGGAGTAGTTACAAAGATAAGTGACCCATTAGGGTTATAGGCATATATGCAAGCCTGGGGGAAAATCCTCTTAAAGATGGAAAAAGTGCCCTGATGGTCCTAGTGTGTTAACATACATCACTACCTAAATATATTAACGAGTCCCCCTAGGAGTGATACGGTGAGCAAGGAGCTGGCACTCATGTATAAGGAAGTGCCAAGCTATGTGGAATCAATCCATAGAAGGAAGTAAGCTCAAATCTTTGTGGAAAGCCTCAAACTTCTCCCTAGGTAGAGCCTTTATGAATAAGTCCACAATGTTCTCCTTTGTGGGCACATATGCCAAACAGATCTCTCAAGTAGAGAACCTCTTCATAACATAATGACAGTGCACCTCAATGTGCTTAGTGCAAGCACGGAAGAGATGGTTCCTCAGAACTGCCAATGGGCTTTGACTATCACTGAAGATGGTGGTGGTAGAAGACTGACCAACACCCAAATCAACCATAGGGCATCTGAGCCACACACACTCAACAGTTGCTATGAAAGTTTTCCTATATTGAGCCTCACAACTAGAAGTGGCCACAACAGGTTGCTTCCTACTCAACCAAGATATGCATGAGCTACCAAACATGAAGCAAAAACCACTAATGGATACATGAGTGTCATAGCAACCAACATAGTGAGAGTCAGAGAAAGCATGTAAATCTAGCAGTAGTGATACCGGCTTAAGAGAAAACAATCCAAGTAGCCGAGTACCCATCAAGTTAACCACCTGCCAATGCTTGACACATGGGCAATGCATAACCTGCTCATATGTGAGATAGGAAACTAAATATCTCGCCAAGTAATGCATAAGTAAATCAATCATCCAATAGCTTGTTGATAGAGAACAACATCTAATGCATCTCTAGCATCATGAAGACTCAACCGTAAACCTATCTCCATAGGAGTGTATAGGTTTGTAGTCTTCAAGCCCAAAATGCTACGATAATGTTTCCATATATTTGGTTTGACACGAAGCTAGTTTGCCATCAACTTGCATAAAATGAATGCCTAAATAATGATTCAAATGCCCTAGATCTGAGACCTCAATTGAGGCATGCAAATCAGCCTTAAAATCAACAATATGCTTGTCAGTAGGATTAGTGAGAAGCATGTCTTCAACATAGACAACACTGATCAGAAGCACATCATTTTCATGATTAACATATAAGGTGCTCTCAGTTGGATTGTTCTCAAAACCATGTGCAATCAAGTAGGCATGTATCTTTTCATACCAAGCATGTGGTGCTTGTTTCAGACCATATGATGGCTTTTTCAACCTGCACACTTTGTTTTCATGCCCTTTATGCACACAACCATGGGGCTGAAAAACATACACTTCTTCATGCAAATCACCATTGAGAAATGACGTTTTAATGTCCAACTAATGTACATTCCATCCATGATGAGTGACATGTGCACAAATGCTATTAATAGTGTCATTGGAATGTAGGAGCAAAAATCTTATCAAAATCAATTCCTCTTTCTTGAGCATAAACTTTTGCAACAATCCTAGCCTTATGGCTATCAATTGTTTCATCAGGCTTACACTTCAGCTTGTATACCCACTTAGTACCAATGGCCATCTTGCCAAGAGGCAAGTCACATAAAGACAAGGTACCCTTTTTCATAATAACATCATGTTCTAATTGCATAGAAGCGGTCCAACTTTGTGAATTTTGTGGTTCATTAAACAAAACAGGCTCATCCTCTCCACAAAGAATAGAGGCAATCATATCATAGCAATGTGACGCAAAAGAAGCACTATGAGAGCCTAAATGAGTACAATATGACAAAGGTGCATCTAAGTTTCTACCTTGGAAAGTATACAGCATCCATTTAGGCATAGTTTTTGCATCCTCTATATGAGTTCTCTCATCAACAAGTGCATCATGTAAATCTGCATTAAAAATCGAATGATCTATGCCATCACATGAAACCTATAAAGGCTAAGAAACTACCTCATTTGGACCAGCACTACATTGTCTTACCTCTGAAAAGAGGTAGCAAAGTATCATACACATGTTTGAAGCTAACGGATATCTCCGTAGTACATGAAAGTAATGGTTGAATTGCATCTTCCACAAAAACAACATCACAACTAACCAAAATGTGTTTAGCCTATAGATGGTACAAACGATAGCCTTTGCTTTCAGAACTCCATCCAACAAAGAACATTTCACTATTTTATCATCCAATTCCTTGCATTGTTGTTTAAGAACCAATGCATATGCCACACAACCAAAGACATGCACATGAGCAACAGATGGCTTGTGACCATGTCAAGCCTCATATAGGGTGATAGACTCCAATGCTTTAGTGGCACACCTCTTAAGTACATATGTTGCTCACATAATAGCCTCAAGCCAAAAACTATGTGGTAAAGCTTGACTCTTGACCATACACCTCACCATCTCCATGAGTGACATGCTCTTCCTTTTAGCAACTCCATTCTGTTGAGGTGTATATGGCAATGTACACTGATGTTTTATCCCGCCCAGAAATGCATTAAAATAAGAAGACATATATCCCCCCCTCGATCAGAACGAAGGGTGCCCATGTTACACTATGATAGATTTTTAGCCAAAATTAAAAACTATTTGAAACACACAAAAACTGTGGAGTTATCTTTCAATGGATACACCCATGCATGTTTGAAAAAATCATCAATGAAAGTCATGAAGTAAAGGTATTTCCCAAAGGAGGGTGTCTGCATAGGACCATAGAAATCATTATAAGCAAGCTTCAATTTCTTAGAAGCTCGAATTGAACCATCGTTTGGGAATGAGGAACAATGCATTTTGCCCAAAATATAGCCTTCACAAACATGTTTAGTAGGTGCCTTAAGTTTGGGCAGAGGACACCATTTTAGATTTTTGCAGGCATAGCAAACTAGAAACATTCAGATAATCAAACTTTGCATTTAAAAGCCTTGCATCTGACATAGCCTTAGAATCATGTACTACACATGCTGAATCATTCACATATTTTTCATAGTCTATGAGCTTATACAACCCATGAAATAAAATGGCAGAAGCAATAATGACATCACCATTCGATAGATCAGGAACTATACACCTGTCATCAACAAATTTCACAACCAAGCCAATCTTGGCTAATGTTGAAACTCATAACAAATTTTTCCTGATCCCTGTAACAAATAAAGCATCTAAGAATGTAAAAGAACTACCATCAGTAGTAGTAAGAATGATCTTATGAACTCTCATGCCAAGATAAGAGGATTTGTTGGCACATGTGATAGTATTCCCTGTAGGGGCAAGATCAAGTGAAGTCAAGAAATCGTGCTGCGAGATAATATTTTTGGTTGTCCCACAATGAAAGTACCAAACATCTAAGTATACTACAGACAATTTGCAAAACAATGTTTGCTTTTTTGTTTTCTTCTCATCTCTGCCATCCTTCTTTGGTTGTGTAGAATTAGCAGATCTATGCTTACTAGTAGATGAGCTCCATTTACCTTTCCCTTCTAAGTGGTAAGTGTATCCCAAGCATCCTTTGTTGTTTTCCAAGAGCGAATGTGAGGAATAATGGAACGTTTGAGAGATAAGTCTATCAATGAATGTGCTTGAGCATCTCTACCATCCGAGGGAAGTTTCTCTATAGTAGGTGGAGCAAGAACCGAAACACAAAAAAGAAGCTAAAGAATTTCACCATCTTCAATAGTATCTACATCATCATTAGTAACTATTTTTGCAGGTGTAATAGGACTTTTTTCAACACCCTATACAATATTCCATAGCACTTTTGCAACCAGTACATGATGCATCACATAAGCCCATAATGGGTAAATGGTACCATCAAACTTATCCTCAACAGCCAACATATGGAATACATTACTGCTGCTTTCAGCCATGGCCACGAACTAAAATACCCTGATGCAAAAAAATGATTATATCTCAAAAAGTTGTATAGAACTAGCCTATTGATTTTTGGTAAATTTGTAGGAGAGTTTGAGAGGATTATACTAGTGAACTGAAACTTGTATATATCTTTGGCACCAAAAGACAAAATTACCTCCGTAGGCGCTATGAAAGTGTGTTTGGAACCCTGAGTATGCTCACCAATTGTCATGCAATTCTGGGACTCTGACCACAGGGGTGTCAATTTGATATGAATTGTTGGAGATTGAGGTCTGCAAAGCATGCAAAGATCACAAGAAAGAATAAGAAGCTTGGAGCACAACACAAAATACGGAATTTATTACCAAGATTATGTACAAAGATAAGTGACCTATTAGGGTTATAGGCATATATACAAGCAAGGGGAAAAAAAACCACGTAAAGAGGGAAAAAGTGCTTCGATGGTCCTAGTGTGTTCACACACATCACTACCTAAATATATCAACAATCTAGCACTAGCTATCCTTGGGCTCATTTGTAGGAAAAAATGGCATGACCTTGCGTAAATTGTGAGCATCAAATTGCAAGAATGAGAAGATTAACCATAATGCACGTGTAGACTATGACATAGAGCCGATTTGATATCCAAAGGGAGTGAAAGAAGTCATCCAACATCACTTTGAAATCAACAATGAACTATGGAATGAAAGAATGGAAGAGATGATAGATATATTTTCTGATGATAGTACTAATCTAGATCAACATATTTTTTAGCATGATCATCATGAATATACTAATCATACTAAAAATTAAAAGGTGTGTTAAGAGGGTTGGATCCTCATCCATTATATAAAGATTCAATTTTCTTTGTTCTTCAAACATGTATTCCATTTATAAAATTATAGTCAATCTACGGATGGACAAGTGCAAGTGTTATTGCATTAGTTGGAGTACCAATAGAGAAAATACTAACAATGGTATATGAAATTCCACCATCTAGAGTGGATGCACAAAACACTACCTCTATCATTCATTATAGCATACAACAAGACATGTTTGAATGACTGCATTTTGTTTTGAGAAGTGGTAGATCATCATGAATGTTCCAAATGCATAGATAAATGATGCAAACAAGATTGGATTTCACATTTCTTCTTAGAAAAGTACTACATCATCTTCCCATAGCTCCTAGAACAAGAGTATCATTTCATATCTCTTTATATTAGGTTTTCTACAATGGCATGCATCAAATAGATCTACAAACAACACATGGCATGTCCCTATAGACCCCAAGGAATGGAAACATAGTGGGGAACAATGGATTCAACTGATGTTACCATTAGTTTCCATGTGAAAGGCCAAATGGCTACCAGACACTTCTTTGTATCTGTTCTTTAATGAAACATATACTGGCTTGGTCAGACACATACTATAAGTTCTACAATTTCTAACACCTAAGAAGTCTGTGTTTTTGCTCCCTCTGTATTGTGCTTTTTTCTGCATATTTTTTAGCCTCTATGTGGAGTACCATGTGCAGCCCTAGGAGCTCGATTTTCTACTCTCAGGATATCCTCGTGGAGCTCTCAAGATGTAGAGCATGATGTAGTGCATTGCCTTCAAAATACTTCACTAGTATCAAAGCATTTCAATGCAAGAGAATTTGTTCCTTTTCTATGAGTGAAGTGAGTACCCACCCACCCACCCAAGGCGTTCTCCAAATCTTATGACTAAGGAAGCAACCAAGGCATAGACCTTGGCATACCTTGTCATCCAAGTCACCAAAGTCACCATTGGCATCGTTGGCTATGTGCCAGGGAGGACCTCAATGATCAAGGAAGATAGAGGTTCCTAGTACTTCCCAGAAGGTCACCCATCCCAATACTCCTCCCCCCAAAAGCTAGCTTAACCGTGGCAATCTCTTGCCACTAAGCTACACCCTTGTGGTGTCTAAGCAAGGGAAAGACTAAGCTTAACATTACCCTAAACATGTTTTGGTCCCTCAAAGCTTCATTCTTTGCTTTCAAAGCCTATTTTTGAGGCATTTTTGGGGTGTCTCTTGGAGCCATTTTGGAGTACTTTTGCACATAGTTCTCTTCACATAGGTCTAAGAACATCAAGAAGAGTGTTCTTTGTACTTCTCCAAAAATAACTATCAACCTTTGCGGCTGTATTCTCAGCCACACTCGTAAAACTACAGGTTTCCCGAAAGGTTTTCACTTTTGGTAGGAGTAGCCACTACAAGTTTATGTAGGTTTTTTTGAGCCTAAAACATCAGAGTTGATAGACACTTGAAGGTGTTGTTGGCTAGTTTTTGGGCTATGCATTTAGCCTTTTAGTGTCATTTTATTGCATATATTGAGCACATACACACCATGTATGCTTCTTCAGATACTGTTTATGTACGCCCATGTGGTCATTGATATAGCAATTATGATTTTTTCATAAAGCCATTTACATTTGATAAAGAGGGTCATGATGAGGTTTTCTTAACTAGAAGACACCCAGATGTCAGGGTCTCTTTGGTGATGTAGGTGGAAGACTTACCCAACCTTGCCATAGGAGATATATGATAGTTGTTCATAGGTGGTCGATAAGCTTAGTTGGCTTCTATTGGGTACTTGATTATATGTAGCAGAGTCAGTGATTCACTATGCAGGTAAACATTTCAATACTGGTAGTTTTATGATATTTTGACACTAGCCTGTTTCCATTTTGGAGAGGATACTCTGGAAAAGTTTTTCGAGTTTTTCTTGGTTTTTTCAACTATACAATGGTCGATGTACTCCTTGATACACTTATTCATTCATGTTTAGACTCTTCTAGCTCCATTTTCATTCTATTCAGTACTCTACCATCATGGCTTCAGAGATATTAGGCACATCTAGTGGATCAGGGTTTAGTGCTAGTGTTCTAAGGAGGAGCTATAACTTGCAGGGCAAAGACGATTTTGAGATCCGAAAATTTGATGGCACAAACTTTGCTCTATGGAAGATTCAGATTAAAGATGTGCTGATTCACAAGAGTTAACAAAAGCCTTTAAATGGAATTTCAAAGAAGCCTGCTCACATGGATGAAGATGATTGGGATCACTTATATTAAATCGCCAGGTCTACCATTTTCTTACACCTAGCAGATAATGTTTACTTTATAGTCTTAGGCTATGAAAGCGTAGAGGATATTTGGAAGAAGTTATGCAATACATATGAAAAAGAGATGGCATCAAATCAAGTGTAGCTGATGAGAAGATTATATGACCTTCGCATGAAGGACAGAGATAGTGTTGTTGCTCATCTAAATGAGTTTGATGCTATATTCTCCCAGTTACAAGCTTAGAGAATGGATATGGATAATGAAATAAAAGCAGTATTACTATTATGCACCTTGCCATCATCATGGGATATGGTTTGCACAGCTATTTGCAATAGTGCACCTGGTGGTAAATTGGTCTATGATGGCATATGTGGAGCACTCTTGAGTGTGGAGATTCATAGAAAATGTATGGTTGGTACTCAAAGTGGAGATGCATATAATGTTTGTGATTCTTACCAAGGAAAGAATCATCAATGTGCCAGGAGCAAGAACAAGGAAAATAATGGTCAACAGAATAAGACTCAAAGTAAATCAACAATGAGGGATATCGAATGCCATTACTCTCACAAGAAAGGACACATGAGGAAAGAATGTTATGCATTAAATGTTGGTGCATGACAATCATCAATTGAAGGATTATGAAGAAATGAAGTCAAGGAGTCAAGAGGAGAATAAATTCAGAAGGTTGAAGGAAGGATATTTGTCAAGAATCTAAAGATGTATACACATATGTACATTAGCTGATTTATACTTTTGTCTAGTCATACACATGTATATATTCATCTATAAATATGTTGGAAAATGTCGGGCAAAGAGAGCAGAAGAAGAATAGAGAATAGGAAGAGAGAAATAAGTTGTAGAGAGTGTCATTAGACACATGGAAAGTGAGTGAATTGTCTATCTTCACTTAGATGTAATTTTTCTGAAGAAATCGAGAAAACTTGCGCCCGATGTTTTGCTGTCTGCTCCTTCTGTGTTTAATCTTTTGAGAAATCCTTATGCTTATATCTAAGTCCATAGATAATCTATCTATGGCTAGAATTTGAGAGGTTAATTGCAATCAGGCTGAGAGAATTTTGTTTAGGAACATTCATATGTGAAAATGTTCTAAGAGTCGTCAGAACTGGCGCACATTTCATCTTCAAAGAAATGGTCATTGCTCAGTCCACAGTGTAAAGTTTTACACAAGTGAGGGCTTAAAATCTAAGTTGGAAGGTAAGCCATCTATGGCTAAAAGATCTTGATCAAACGGGTTCGACATTGTGAGAACTACAGCTAAGAAGTTGCAGGTGTCAAAGTCGCCATTGCAGAGAAGCTGTTTCAGACATAGGTAAAGTGTTTCACACATTTCTCAGTGTGTACTGAATCATTTTGAGAAATTTAACTTGGTAAAGTTGTGCAATCTCAAGGCGAAGTGTTGTGCAAAGTTTTGTCAAAAACTTTACAGAATTGATTAGTCAATGAGTGATTAATCTGCAGCAGACTTTTCTGAAGAAGTTGAATTTTTCAGAATAATCAATTTTCTGATAAATTGGTGAATGATCTCTAAGTTTGGTGGAGTCTAAGGTTAATCTTGATATAGAGGTGATCTAAATTCAAGGTTAACTTGTTCTTTTGGAGATTAACACTCTCCATCAGTGGTATCAGAGCAGGTTGTGTCAAAATTGAAGTGAAGAAGACTCCGACTACTGCAGAAATACAAATCTTTACATCTTGAAGGTGAAAAAGGATAAAGGTTGAAGAAAACTTGAAGGTAGACACATTGAAGCCATCAGAAGGATCAGAAGAAGCAAGACTCGAAGTAAAGGTACATTTATTCCTTGTAAAGTCTAAAGTTTTGAGACAACAGGTGAAGCAAGGATGGGAGATAGTCTCCAAATTGAAAAGTTGGATAGAGAGAACTATCCTGCATGGTCTATGAGGATGGAAGCTCATCTTATGAGCAAAGATTTGATAGCCTACATTACAGGTGAAGAAGAGAAGCCTAAATTCAGAGATCCTAGTGTTCCAACTAGGGAAGAATTGTCAGATCTAAAGAATTGGATGGAGAAGGATGCTCAAGCAAGGAGCATAATCTACATGGCAGTCAATGACTATTTGCTTCCTCACATTAGAGGACTTGAAAGTGCATGTGACATTTGGAATGCTTTGGAGGAGCATTTCCAAAACACAACCAAATCAAGGAAGGCTTCACTATGGGCAGAATTTACTACCTTCAAGAAGAAGGCCTCACAGTCAATCTCTGATTATGTGACAAAGATGAAGGACATTGCAGATTCTCTAGGTGCAGTGGATGAAGACATTGAAGAAGACAAATTGGTAAGACAAATACTCACAGGGCTAAGAGGAGATGAGAAGTGGAAGCCTTTCATTTTATCTACAGAACTTTCATTAGATCATTTTACTCCTGATTTGAATCAATTGTTAGGTCATATGCTAACTTTTGAGAATGATATCAAAGGAGATGTTGATAAGAGTGCAGGTCATGCAATGTACTCTAAAGACAAGAAGAAAGCTAACAAAGGGAAGCAACAATCAGGTGAAGAAGAAGGTACATCAAACCAAGCAAATTTCATAAGAGGAAAAGGAAATGGCAGAAGTAGAGGAAGAGGCAGAAACAACAAAGATAATGCAAGAGCTTGTTGGATATGTGGTAAGACCAATCATCTATCTCATGATTGTTGGCATAATAGTCAAAATAATGGTAATTATCAGAACTTTAATCAAAGAGCAAGAGGTGGTAGATTTCAGAGAGGAAACTTCAGAGGTAGAGGTGGTAGGAATTCTTTTGGAAGAGGTGGAGGAAGAAGCTTCCAAAATCAATCCTATAATAACACCTACTACAACTATGCATCAGATCAGAAGGAGGACTCGACTCTCATTATGAATACATGTGAAACCTCACATGAGGACATGAGAGTGTTCTATATTGATTCAGGATGTAGTAATCATTTAAGTGGAAATATTGCTTTGATGACTGACCTAGATCATAATGCAATTAATCATACAGTTCAGACAGGTGATAATACAAAGCATAAGGTAAAGTCAATTGGTTCAGTCAAAGCTAAGGATGGGAGTACTCTTCTGAGTAAGGTTCTTTATGTTCCCACAATCCCAAAGAATTTGATCAGTGTAGGTCAAATTGTGGAAAAAGGATATGAGGTAAGGTTCACAAATGATGGAGTTTATGTTGAAGATCCTAGTCAAGGGTATAAACAAGTTGTTACAGGAAAGAAAGAAGGGAGGCTTTTCACATTGAAGGTACAAGGAAATGTTGGACATGCTATGTTCACATATGGAGAGCAGAAGGTGTCAGAATTGGATCTTTGGCACAAAAGACTTGGACACTTTAATGAAAGAGGTATTAAAGAAATGATTAACAATGATTCAGTGCTTGGATTGCCTAACATTGCAGGTCAACACATGACATACAGATGTGAGGCATGTCAATTAGGTAAGGCTCATAAGCAATCCTATTCCAAGCATGGATTTATGTATTCAGAAAGACTTGAATTGGTGCATACAGATGTGTGGGGTCCTTCAAAGGACTTTAGTATAAATGGTTCAAGATATTATGTCATATATGTTGATGATGCTACCAGGTGGATCACAATTTATGTGATCAAAGAAAAATCAGAAGTGTTTAATACATTTAAACATTATCATGCATATGCAGAAAGGATTACAGGTCAAAAATTAAAGAGACTAAGGTCAGATGGAGGGGGAGAGTATTTTTCAAATGAGTTCAATGATTATTTGTGGAATGCAGGTATAAAGAGAGAAGTTACTTGCAGGTATTCTCCTCAACAAAATGGGGTAGCAGAAAGAAGAAATAGGACTCTTGTTGAGTTTGCAAGGTCCATGATGAAAGAGAAGAATTGTCCAAATTATTTGTGGGCAGAGGCTGTAAATACAGCTACATATTTGGTCAATAGATTGCCTTGTAAAGCTTTGCAAGGTATGACACCATATGAAGCTTGGTGGGGTAAGAAACCTACCTTGGATCATTGCAGAATATTTGGATGCTTGGCATATGCATATGTGCCATCTCAATTGAGGCATAAGTTGGAGCCTAAGGCAGAAAAGTATGTATTCATTGGTTATGATGATAAGCAAATGGGATACAGGTTGTGGAGTCCATCCACAAAGCAATTCCTTGTATCCAAGGATGTTACATTTGATGAGCAAGGTACTTGGTATGCAGGTAAATATAATGTACATGCAGATGATGAAGAAGTAGTGGATCAAAGAAAAGGTAAAGCAAAGATTCAATTATTTGATGAAAGTGAGAACAATGAAGTACAGGTTGAAGTTGAAGAGAGGCCAAGGTTTGATCCAGAATGTGATGAACCAGAGACTTCAAGAAGTGCAGAAGTTAGGAGATCATCTAGGCACAAATGGCAACCTACAAGGTATAGCTATGACACCTCATTCTTGACTACTAAAGATTATGCTTATTTGATAAAAGCAGATGAAGATCCATCTACATATGATGAAGCCAAAGGCAAGAGAAATTGGAAAGAAGCCATGCAAGAGGAGTATGATGCATTGATAGAGAATCAGACTTGGGATCTGGTTCCTAAACCTAATAGCCAGAAAATTATTGGATGTAAGTGGGTTCACAAAACAAAAAGATTTGCAGATGGAAGTGTGTCTAGATACAAAGCTAGACTTGTTGTGAAAGGGTATGCACAGACATATGGAGTGGACTATGATGAGACTTATAGTCCTGTGGCAAAGATGACAACAATCAGAACCCTCATTGCAATTGCTGCTTGCAAAGGTTGGAAGTTGTCTCAATTAGATGTTAAAAATGCTTTTTTGAATGGTTATATTTCAGATGAAGTTTACATGGAGCAACCAGATGGGTTCAAAGATCAAGTGAATCCAAATTATGTGTGTAAGCTCAAGAGAGCTTTGTATGGATTAAAGCAAGCCCCAAGGGCATGGAATTATAGGCTTGTAAAATTCTTGAATGATCTTGGATTTCAAGCATCAAAGGCAGATAGTAGCTTGCTAGTCAAAGCAAGTGAAGATGGGTTCATTTATGTTTGTATTTATGTTGATGACATAATACTTACAGGAACAGATGATAAAGGAATACAAATGATCAAGAAGCAGATGGAGAAAGAGTTCAAAATCAGTGATTTGGGGAACCTATCATTCTTTTTGGGAATGGAGATTTCTTATACTCAACATGGAGTATATGTGACCCAAGAAAGGTATCTTAAAAATTTGCTAACCAAATTTAAAATGGAAGATTGCAGGGTTGCACCTACACCTTTGGAAGTGAACCATAAATTGTCTAGGTTTGGAGGAGAAGAGTTCAGAGATATGAAACTCTATCAAAGTTTGGTTGGTAGCTTGATTTATGCTACATTGACAAGGCCTGATTTGTCATATGCAGTTGGTGTGCTTTCACAATTTATGCATTGTCCTAGAAAGGAACATTGGATTGCAGGACAAAGAGTACTTAGGTACATCAAGGGTACACTCAGAGAAGGATTGTACTATGGATTTACTTCTGATACAAGAGTGAAGATATATAGTGATGCAGATTGGGCAGGTAATGTGGATGATAGAAGATCAACACATGGATACTTGTGCTATGTAGGAGACAAATTGATTTCATGGTGTTCTAAGAAGCAACATACAGTTGCTTTGTCATCTACAGAGGCAGAATATAAAGGTATGGTGGAAGCTGCAAAGGAGGTAATATGGCTAAAGACACTTATGAAAGTGTTTGATGTGATTCAAAGTACTCCTATTGTTTGTGGAGACAACATGAGTTCTCTATACTTGGCAGCTAATCCTGTGTTTCATGCTAGAACTAAGCATATTGAAATACAGTATCATTTTCTGAGAGAGAAGGTCATTGAGAAGGAGATTGAAGTCATACACACTCCTACAAAAGATCAACTTGCAGATATGATGACAAAAAGTCTAGATGGACCAAAGCTACAAAGATTCAAGGATATGGCAGGAATTAAGAAGATAGAGAAGAACCTCAATTAATGATTGAGGGGGAGCTGTTGGTGCATGACAATCATCAATTGAAGGATTATGAAGAAATGAAGTCAAGGAGTCAAGAGGAGAATAAATTCAGAAGGTTGAAGGAAGGATATTTGTCAAGAATCTAAAGATGTATACACATATGTACATTAGCTGATTTATACTTTTGTCTAGTCATACACATGTATATATTCATCTATAAATATGTTGGAAAATGTCGGGCAAAGAGAGCAGAAGAAGAATAGAGAATAGGAAGAGAGAAATAAGTTGTAGAGAGTGTCATTAGACACATGGAAAGTGAGTGAATTGTCTATCTTCACTTAGATGTAATTTTTCTGAAGAAATCGAGAAAACTTGCGCCCGATGTTTTGCTGTCTGCTCCTTCTGTGTTTAATCTTTTGAGAAATCCTTATGCTTATATCTAAGTCCATAGCTAATCTATCTATGGCTAGAATTTGAGAGGTTAATTGCAATCAGGCTGAGAGAATTTTGTTTAGGAACATTCATATGTGAAAATGTTCTAAGAGTCGTCAGAACTGGCGCACATTTCATCTTCAAAGAAATGGCCATTGCTCAGTCCACAGTGTAAAGTTTTACACAAGTGAGGGCTTAAAATCTAAGTTGGAAGGTAAGCCATCTATGGCTAAAAGATCTTGATCAAACGGGTTTGACATTGTGAGAACTACAGCTAAGAAGTTGCAGGTGTCAAAGTCGCCATTGCAGAGAAGCTGTTTCAGACATAGGTAAAGTGTTTCACACATTTCTCAGTGTGTACTGAATCATTTTGAGAAATTTAACTTGGTAAAGTTGCGCAATCTCAAGGCGAAGTGTTGTGCAAAGTTTTGTCAAAAACTTTACAGAATTGATTAGTCAATGAGTGATTAATCTGCAGCAGACTTTTCTGAAGAAGTTGAATTTTTCAGAATAATCAATTTTCTGATAAATTGGTGAATGATCTCTAAGTTTGGTGGAGTCTAAGGTTAATCTTGATATAGAGGTGATCTAAATTCAAGGTTAACTTGTTCTTTTGGAGATTAACACTCTCCATCATTAAACAATGCTAAAGGTAAAGGATGGAATATTGATGGGTATGTTAAACAGTTTCCTGCACCATCTACTTCCACTATTAACATTGAAGAAATTAATGCTATATATGATGATACTAATGTGTTGAAACTTGATAGTAATGTGCCAACTAAGGCTCTTATGACTGATTCTCTTTCCCACACGTGGATTCTACATTTTGGTGCTTCTTTCCATGTGACACCACATACAGAATTGTTCTCTAATTATGCAGCAAAGTCTCTTGGTACCGCGAGACTTGGTGACTCTTACCAATGTGACGTTTTGGGATTGGATATGTGTTTGTGCAATTCATTGATGGTTCAAAAATTAATATGCATAATGTATGCCATGCACCTCAATTATCATGCAGTTTGATGTCAGTTGGTCAACCTGATGAACTTGGTTACTGTTAAAAGTCAAGCTTCAAGCTAAAAATTCGTGGGGAATCTTTTATGGACATGTGGAGCAATCAAAGGAAGCCAAAAGCCACGAGATTCCATCAAGAAAAGTCACTCAACCACTCCCCAAGTCATCTCAACTAATTCCTCCAAGTTAGGAGGCTGATTTGGAAAGGTAGTTCCTAGATTTTAGGGGCACACCTCTCACTATAAAAGGAGCATGTATCCCGACTTCTTTTGGGCCATTTTCTTGGAGTTTTAGCTCATGTAAAGTGAGCACTAAGTGCTGGAGTTGTGATAAGCAAGCCCCTTGCTTAAGCAACCCCCTTGCTTGCTTGTTTGTTTTCTTTTAGTAGGCATATCTATGTGTGTGCGCAGGCAGTGTTGCAACTCTCTCCCCCTGAGTTGTTAGCATTGGTTCTCCCTCATATGGTATCCATTTGATGTAATTCTTGTCTCATTGGATAGCTATAAGAGTCTTATTTATGCTTACCAATTCTCTGGAGCATTCTCTGAGTAAGCTGGGAGCAACATTCATTTTAGTGAAGTTGTGTGATTGATAACTCTCTCTTTGTGTAGGCTCTGTTGGAAATATTTTGCTCTCTGTTGTAAGGGCTGGTTCTCCTTCTCTATGTATCCATTTGCTATGATTTTGGTGTCATTGGGTAGCTATTACAATGCTCTAAAGTTGACTCAAGTTTGAGATTCATTCTCTATATACTCTCTGAGAAACGTTTGCTGGAGTGAAGTGAGGTCTCTGCTTGACTAGTAGTTGTGAGCATTCAACTAGCTCATGTTGTAGACATTGTTTCTCTTTGTGTAAGCATCCATTTCAAGTGAAATTTGTTTTGTTGGAAAGCCCTTGGTGTCTACTACAGGTCTACAAAAGCTCACTGGAGTTCTCTGCATAAGCTCTGAGTAAGAGAATTTTTGGTGTGCAGAGGTCAAAGAAGGATACCTGTGGAGGTCATTCGCGCTTCATCGTTGCTTAGGGGTTGAGATACTTCCCCCATCAGTGCTATCAGAGCATTTGGGCATCTTGGAGGTATCACATACAAGCAAGAAGACCTCTTGGAGTTGGTGGTTGAAGAGTTGCATCAACAAAAGCTTCTTGGAGGAAGCTCACATCAAGGGGGAGCTATTCTACTCAAATTTGCAAGAGCACAAGGTGTCCATCTAAGGAAAGCTTTGGATTGAGGTAACCTCAAAGCCTCATTTTCATTTTACACACATTGGAGCATTAGCCAAGGGCTAGGTCAAGTATCAAAGACTAGATATGGGAGACTTCAACACTCAAATTGAAAAGCTAGACAAAGGTAACTATCAACCATGGAGATTTAGGATCTCCAACTATCTTATGGGCAAGGGCCTTTGGGGGTTGATTAGTGGAAGTGAACCAAGACCTAGGTTGGATGAGAATCCAACCAATGACCAGAGAAGGGCCTTTAGGGAATGGAATTAAAGAGACAAGAGGGTTATCTTTATTCTTTCCCAACACATTAGCAATAGCATGATCGGCCATATCCAAGACCTGGATTCAAGCATGAAGGTATGGGAGACACTTGAAAGGCTTTATTCAACAAGCACCAAAGAAAGGAAGATCCAACTCAAGAATGAGCTCAACAACCTTAGGAAGAGCTCAGGGAGTAGCATAAATGACTACATACTTAAGGTCAAGGAGTTATCAGATGCATTGGGATCCATTGGAAGCCACGTAGACGATGACGATCTTGTGGCTTATACTCTCAATGGTTTGAGAGATGATGAGAAGTGGAAACCCTTTACCACTTCAGTATATGTAAGGGATAATCTTCCCGATTTTGAGCAATTGGTTGCTCTCATGGTCACCGAAGAAATGAACATAGGTGGAAGTTCAACTAAACGCAAGGATGCACAAGTTTTCTATGCAGGTAATCAAAGGGGCAAAGGAAGACGAGGACAAGGAAGGGGCAAAGGAAGGTTTGGAGGAAGGCAAGGCCACTCAAGCAATCAAGGACATGACCAAGGCACCTCATCACAAAGAGGGAGAGGAAGATCAAGAGGAAGAGGAGGACGACATCAACAAAACAGGAATCAAGATGGCGAAGGATGTTACATATGTGGCAAGTTTGGCCACTATGCTAGAGATTGCTACCAAGGAGGAAACCAAAGGAACTATAATCAAGGTTCTTCATACAAAGGCCAAGGTAATTATGCTTCTACAAGTTCAGAAAATGACAATCTCTTGATGATGCACATGAATGGGAATTCAAGCAAAGTAGATAACACTTGGTATATTGATAGTGGATGTAGCAACCATATGAGTTGCAATGCTTCTTGGTTTACTAATCTACATGTTCCCAAAGGTAAAGGACATGTAGAAACAGGTGATGATACAGCCCATGAGATCTCCCATGTTGGAGATGTAGCTTTGGATGACAAGGAGGAAGGGAGATGTCTCAAGGATGTCTTGCATGTACCTACCATCACAAAGAACTTGGTGTCCATTGGGAAAATGGTTGAAAGAGGCTATCAAGTAAGGTTCAACAAACTTGGTGGATGCTTTATGGAGAACCCTAAGCAAGGTTACAAGGTCATAGCAAGAGGAAAGAAGCAAGGGAGACTCTTCACTTTGGAGGTAAATTCTCATTCTACTCAACATGTCTACTTCACATATGGAAAGAAGAGGATTTCGAAGTTGGACTTGTGGCACAAGAGGATAGGTCACATCAACATACAAAGAATGAAGGAAATGCAATTCAAGAGGCTGGTTGAAGGTCTTCCCAACTTCCAAGGACAAGGTATGAAGCATTTATGTGAATCTTGTCAACTAGGGAAGCAAGCGAGACTTCCATTCAAGAAGAGTGGCTACATAAGCCAACATCCATTGGAGTTGATACATACAGATGTGTGGGGGCCAACGAAAGAGCAATCCATTGGAGGTAACAAGTGCTTTGTCACTTTTATAGATGATTGCACAAGGATGGTTTGGGTTTATTTCATCAAAAACAAATCAGATGTGTTTACATGTTTCAAAGCATTCAAGGCAATGGTAGAGAAGGAAACAGGTACATATATCAAAAAGCTAAGGTCCGATGGAGGGGGAGAATATTTCTCAAATGAGTTTTCTGATTTTTTAATGGATCAAGGCATCAAGAGGCAAGTAACATGCAGGTACACACCCCAACAAAATGGAGTAGCAGAGAGAAAGAATAGATACACTGCCGAGATCGCTAGAGCAATGCTTAATGAGATGAATGTACCTAACATGTTTTGGAGTGATGCAGCAAATACCGCCGTGTATCTAATGAATAGGGCTCCTACCTCAGGGATCCATGGCTTGACACCATATCAAGCCTATTATGGTAAGAAACCTGATCTTTCCCACTTGAAGATATTTGGATGTACTTGTTATGTACATGTGCCAAGTGAATTGAGGCACAAGCTACAACGAAAGGCAGAAAAGTGTGTGTTTCTAGGATATTCAAATGATCATAAAGGTTACAGGTGCTTCAACCCAAACACAAAGGACTTGAGGATATCAAGGGATGTAGCATTTGATGAGCTACTCCCTTGGTATAAGAAGTATGATTGTATGCAGGACTATGAAGAAGAAAAGCATGGACATGATGAAGAACAAATCGACCTAGAGCTAAGCGGCCCAAGGTGTTCCATCAATGAAGATAGTTCAAGCATGAACTCACCATGGAGGGGAGATCTTCATCAAGCTATGAAGCACAATCAATCAACAAAGGCAAAGCAACATTGGTGGAGTTGGATGAAGAAGGTAATGAAGTTGAAGATAATGAAGGACACATGATGGAGAAAGAAGCCACGTCAAAGAAAGAGATCAAGTTCCCAAGGCAAAGGAGGTTTATTCCTCCAAAAGGTGAAGAAAGGAAGTCTTCTAGAGTTAAGTATCCAACTCAAAGGTTTACTTATGATTCATACATGGCAACACATTATGCATATATGAACAAAGTAGTAGAAGATCATGAGCCCGATTGCTATGAAGATGCAAGCAGGTACACCGAATGGAAAGAGGCAATGCAAGAAGAGATCGACGCACTTGAGGAAAATCAAACATGGACTCTAGTGCCCAAGAAGGAGAACATGAAGGTAATAGGTAATAAGTGGGTGTATAAAGTAAAGAGGAATTCAGATGGATCTATTTCTAGGTTCAAAGCAAGATTGGTGGCCAAGGGTTTTGCACAAACCTATGGAGTGGACTTTGAAGAGACATTCAGCCCCGTGGCAAAGATGAGCACCATTAGGACACTCATTGCAATGGCTGCTAGCAAAGGATGGAAGCTCTTCCAATTGGATATCAAGAATGCCTTTCTCAATGGAGACTTGGAAGAAGAGGTATACATGGAGCAACCACTAGGTTTTGTTCATAAAGAGTTTCCACATCATGTTTGTAGGTTGAAGAAGGCACTTTATGGCCTAAAGCAAGCTCCAAGGGCTTGGAACCAAAGATTGGTGGACTATTTGATCAAATGTGGTTACAATCAATGCAAGGCGGATCCATCTCTCTTCATCAAACAAAGAGGAGAACTTGTGGTCTACATGTGTGTGTATGTAGATGATCTTATCATTACAGGTAATGATACAAAGGGCATTGAGGAGATCAAGGCAAAGCTTGGAAAGGAGTTTAGGATCTCTGATCTTGGAGATCTTAGGTATTTTCTTGGCATTGAAGTTGTATACAAAGAAGAAGGTATTATGCTCATACAAAGGAAGTATATTCTAGACCTACTTGAGAGGTTTGGGATGCTACATTGCAAGCCTATTTCAAATCCCATGGAAGTTAATGTAAAGCTAAGCTCCATTGATGGAGAGCCATTAGAGGATGTAACTTTGTATCGATCTATTGTAGGCTCTTTCAATTATGCCACAATAACCAGGCCCGAAATAGCATATGGAGTTGAAGTGTTATCACAATTTATGCATAGTCCAAGAACTACACACTTGCAAGCTGCAAGAAGAATGTTGCGATATCTCAAAGCCACTATAAATGAAGGATTGTTCTACTCATTTGATGATGATATGCAGGTCAAAGCTTATTCCGATCCCGATTGGGCCGGTTCGAAGGAAGATAGAAGGAGTACAAGTGGTTACCTAGTCATGCTAGGTAGCAAGATCATCTCATGGATTTCAAAGAAGCAACCCACGGTGGCATTATCTTCCACCGAGGCTGAGTATAGAGCTTTGGCTCAAGTCACATGTGAGCTAATGTGGATTAAGAAGTTATTTATGGAGCTTAATTTGCAGGTTGACACATATCCAATTTTTTGTGACAACATGAGTAGCATTCATCTAGCATCGAACCCTGTCTATCATGCTAGAACCAAGCATATTGAAGTGCACTATCACTTCATAAGGGAAAAGGTGATATCCAAGGAAGTTTCAGTACATCATATTGGTACCAAGGACCAAGTTGCGGACATGTTTACAAAGGCTTTGGATGGGATGAAGATTTCAAAATTCAAGCAATGCATCAACATGAAGGAGCTTGGATGAGGATGAAGAATTGAAGCTTGAGGGGGAGTGTTAAAAGTCAAGCTTCAAGCTAAAAATTCGTGGGGAATCTTTTATGGACATGTGGAGCAATCAAAGGAAGCCAAAAGCCACGAGATTCCATCAAGAAAAGTCACTCAACCACTCCCCAAGTCATCTCAACTAATTCCTCCAAGTTAGGAGGCTGATTTGGAAAGGTAGTTCCTAGATTTTAGGGGCACACCTCTCACTATAAAAGGAGCATGTATCCCGACTTCTTTTGGGCCATCTTCTTGGAGTTTTAGCTCATGTAAAGTGAGCACTAAGTGCTGGAGTTGTGATAAGCAAGCCCCTTGCTTAAGCAACCCCCTTGCTTGCTTGTTTGTTTTCTTTTAGTAGGCATATCTATGTGTGTGTGCAGGCAGTGTTGCAACTCTCTACCCCTGAGTTGTTAGCATTGGTTCTCCCTCATATGGTATCCATTTGATGTAATTCTTGTCTCATTGGATAGCTATAAGAGTCTTATTTATGCTTACCAATTCTCTAGAGCATTCTCTAAGTAAGCTGGGAGCAACATTCATTTTAGTGAAGTTGCGTGATTGATAACTCTCTCTTTGTGTAGGCTCTGTTGGAAATATTTTGCTCTCTGTTGTAAGGGCTGGTTCTCCTTCTCTATGTATCCATTTGCTATGATTTTGGTGTCATTGGGTAGCTATTAGAGTGCTCTAAAGTTGACTCAAGTTTGCGATTCATTCTCTGTATAATCTCTGAGAAAAGTTTGCTGGAGTGAAGTGAGGTCTCTGCTTGAGTAGCAGTTGTGAGCATTCAACTAGCTCATGTTGTAGACATTGTTTCTCTTTGTGTAAGCATCCATTTCAAGTGAAATTTGTTTTGTTGGAAAGCCCTTGGTGTCTACTACAGGTCTACAAAAGCTCACTGGAGTTCTCTGCATAAGCTCTGAGTAAGAGCATTTTTGGTGTGCAGAGGTCAAAGAAGGATACCTGTCGAGGTCATTCGCGCTTCATCGTTGCTTAGGGGTTGAGATACTTCCCCCATCAGTTACAAGGTGGTCTTCTATGCTCTGTCCTTTCATATATTTAAGGGAAATATTGTTATTGCAGAAGGAAAACAAGTGGGGTCACTTTATCCTTCATTTGTATCACAGAAAGAACACTTGTTATCTATTACTGAACAGCCTATGGCTTGTATTTGGCATGGTCGTTTAGGCCATATATCTCCTAGTGGAATGGAAAATCTTTCTCATTCTCACTACTTACTTGTGTTATCTTTCTCTGATTTTTCATTTTGTGAGCATTATCAATATGGAAAGCAAATTAGAAATGTGCATAGAATGCATGTTGACTCTTCAATTTAGCCCTTAGATCTCATTCATACAGATATGTGTGGTCCTATGCCCAATAGGTCCTTAAGTGGTTCTCTTTATTTTTTCACTTTCATAGATGATGCTACTACAAAATTTTGGGTATATCCTATCAAATCGAAGGATGAGGTATTCTCTACTATCAACTTCAGTTGATACTGAAAAAGGAACTAAGCATAAGACTTTAGGTTCAGATAATGGGGGGGAATATATCTCACATGAATTCAACCTTTTCTGTCAGCCTTGAGGGATTTTTAGAGAGTTTAAAGCTCCTTGTATCCTAGTACATAATGGTGTAGCTGAAAGGATGAATATAACTATTCAAGATAGAGTAGTTTCTATGTTGCATCATGCAAACCTCTCACAAGGCTTTTGCGCAGAAGCAATATTGATTGTAGTTCATGTGATTAACCTTTCACCTAGTAGTACCAAAGGTCTAAATGTGGCAGAAGAGTTATGGATAGGGAAGCCAACATATTATAATATCTTTGAATCTTTGGGTGTGAAGCATATGTTCATACACCTTAGAGTCTTAGACAAAAGTTGGACCAAAAGTCAAAGACATACATTTTTCTAGGATATGGTTGAGAATGGCAATATGGATATCGCTTATGGGGTCTTGAAACATGATCAGTGATCAAAAGTAGCGATCTCATTTTCAATGATTCTAAGATGTATAAACAACCCATTAAGGAGGTTGAAGTGAGAAGAGTCGTGTTTGAGAATACTAGTCATCTAGTTAGCATGCATAAAAATGTTGAACATAGGGACATTCAAGAGAATGTCCAATCGGATCACTCTGCACATGTTCCTATTCAACAACAATTGAGATACATTACATGTGTTTCACATCCACTTGACAGATATATTTTAGCTTTAGATTTTGTTATGCTTACAAATGCCGCCGAGTCTTCTTGCTACAAAGAGGCTATGCAAATAGAGGATCATGTCATATGGGATTGTTCCAAGTTGGATTCTATTCACAAGAATGGTACCTATGAAATGTAAATGGGTATATAAGCTAAAATTCACATTAGATAGTGCTTCTTCAAAGTATAAAGCACGACTTGTTGCAAAGGTATCACATGAACTACAATCAATATTGCTTCTGCGCAAAAGCCTTGTGAGAGGTTTGCATGATGCAACATAGAAACAACTAGATGGTTATGTAGTTCCTAGCAAGGAAATTCTAGTTTGTAAGCTCAAGAAGAGCTTTTATGGACTTAAATAGTTCCCTAGACAATGGTACCGAAATTTTGATGGTTTTATGAAGTCCCAAGACTAATCTGGAAGCAATGAGGATCATTGTCTCTACACAAAGAGATGCTCAAATGGCAACTTGATATGCTTGATACTTTATGTCGATGATATGTTGATTGTTGGGAAGTCCTCTTATGACTTCTCACTTTGTTAAAAAGAAGTTGAGTCAAACATTTGATATGATGGATTTGGGGGATGCCAAACATATTCTTTGCATGCACATTACTCTTGATAGGAGTCAAGGATGGATATACTTGTATGAAAGTGAGTACATCTTCAAAGTGCTTCACAGGTTCAGTATGTAGGGTGGAAAGGCAATGAGTACACCTTTACCCACATATGTGAAATTTAGCAAGGATGATTTCCCCAAAGCAGATGAGGAAAAGGAATTCATGAACAAAATTCCCTATCTATCTGTTGTTGGCAGTCTCATGTATGCTATGGTATCTACGAGACCACACATTGCATTTGCAGTGGGATTTGTGAGCATATATATGTCTAATCCTAGCAAGAAACATTGGGAAGCAGTCAAGATGATTTTGAGATATCTGACTGACACTAAGGTATGCTTAGGTAGAGGGAAAGCATCCATTATTGGTTACACAGATTCTGACTATGTTGGTTATGTAGACGATCGTAAGTCTACATCAGGGTACATTTCTCATTTTGTTGGAGGTGCTATCTCTTGGAGATCTCATCTTCAAGCAGTTACAGTTGTTTTGACCACAAAAGTATGTTGATGTATGAAACACCACAAGAAATGAATTAATGTGACACTAGAATACCTCTATGGTCACCATTAACTCATTGCCACTCCAAACTTTGAGAAATGATAGCCTAAAGTGAGAACTTTGCTTCTACAGAAATTCCTAGTCACCGAAATGACATACCTTCAGTATTTTGCTAATTTCTCCTAGCTCAAGTATTATTTCTCCATGAAACTTTATAGGCTGAAACTAGAAGAGTAGAGATTTTCAACAAGCTATCATATGCATCAAAGAGATCTCTAGAACTCAAGTTATGGCCCTCACAAGATGACCCTGTATGACCTTCCCAAACTGGAAATTTTGCCTGTTTTAATATTCCTGGGTGTCTAAAAATAAAAAATTCGATGCCTAGCATCGAATTTCAGTCAAGGTCGATGCTGGGCATCGACTTTGAGCTTTTTAGGCCCTTTTTCTGCACCAGAAATAGCTTCTTTTACACACACATGAAGAAGACCACTTGTATGCTAGAAGTTGATGCCGGGCATCCACTTTATGCTGAAACTCAATGCCAGGCATCGAGTTGCTCCACAAACTTCATGTTTTTAAAAGATTCAACAATAGTTAACACATAGAGAATGGAAATAATGACTTATCAGCCAAGATCCGATGCCAGGCATCGAATTGCTTAGAAAACTTGAACTTTTGAATTCATCACACAGTAGGGAAGCATGGAGATGATGGAGAGAGACTCATACACAGAACTTTACTCAGTTCTTTCTCATAGCTATGAAAACTCAGAAGTTTTACAGATGCTTTCTCACTCAGAGAAGCCCGACTATACTCAGTCGTATAAAATGAACTCCTTCCCTCTTCTTTCTCTCTATTCTCTCTCTCTCTCTCTCACCGCGTCAGTTGATACAAACTAACTTATATAGATTTTCATATTCTCGTGATTTTAAAAAACTTCTAGAACTAAAGTGAACTAACTTTACAAATATGATACATTTGTGAATTTGTCCCTTCACATAGGCATGGGGTTTTCTTCTAAAGCTTTGACCTTCAAATATATGTCCAATTAGTGAGTGTTTCTCCAACAGCTCCCCCTCAATCACTAATTGACATTCCCTGTTTCTTCATATCATCTTCTTTTCTTTTACTCCTGCCATGCTTTTGAATCTGCTGGTCTTCACACCATCCAAGCTCTTTGTCATTATGTCTGCTAACTGATCTTTAGTAGAAATGTACTCCACTTCAATCTCCTTCTCCATTACCTTTTCTCTGAGAAAATGATAGTGTATCTCTATGTGCTTTGTCCTTGCATGAAATACTGGATTTGCTGCAAGATAAAGTGAACTCATATTATCTCCATGTATTGTAGGTGTACCTTGATCAATTCCTAAGCTCTTGAACAATGTCTACATCCATATGACTTCCTTAGCTGCTTCCACAAGTCCTTTGTACTCTGCTTCAGTTGATGATAATGCTACTGTATGTTGTTTCTTTGAACACCAACTTACAAGCTTATCACCAATATATATCATGTAACCATGAGTTGATCTTCTGTCATCTTGATTACCTGCCCAATCTGAATCACTATAGGCTCTCAACTTCAAATCTGATGTAAAAGGATAATATAATCCTTCTTTTATAGTTCCTTTGATATATCTGAGAACTCTTTGACCTGCAATCCAATGTGGGTCCTTTGGACAATGCATGAATTGTGACAAAACTCCCACTGCATAACTAAGATCAGGTCTTGTTAGTGTAGCATAAATCAAACTACCCACAAGAGATTGATACTTCCTCATATCTTTGTAGTCTGCACCATCATATTTACTGAGCTTGTGATTAACTTCAAGTGGAGTTGAAGCTTCTCTGCAATTTTCCATATCAAACTTCTTCAACAAGTTCAAAAGATACCTTTCTTGTGACACATATATGCCATGATCTGTATAAGTAACTTCCATTCCAAGAAAGTATGATAACTTTCCTAGGTCACTGATCTTGAATTCTTTTTCAAGCAATCTCTTTACCTCCTTGATTCCTTCATCTGAAGTACCTGTGATTATAATGTCATCTACATAAATACAAATGTAGATTGTACCTTCCTCTGTTCTTCTGATAAATAGACTTGGGTTTGCTTTTGAACTTTGATATCCAAGATCATTGAGATACTTCACCAGTCTATAGTTCCAAGCTCTTTGAGCTTGCTTCAATCCATACAATGCTCTTCTCAACCTGCAAACAAAATTTGGATACCTGGAATCTATAAACCCTTGAGGTTGTTCCATGTATACCTCATCTGATATGTATCCATTCAAGAATGCATTTTTTATATCCAATTGACTTAGAGTCCATCCTTTTGAAGCTGCAATAGCAATGATTGTCCTTATAGTTGACATCTTAGCTACAGGACTGAATGTCTCATCATAATCTATGCCATAGGTTTGGGCATAGCCTTTCACCACCAATCTAGCTTTGTATCTAGCTATACTTCCATCTACAAGCTTCTTCACTTTATAAACCCATTTATTTCCAATTACTTTCTTACCATTTGGTTTAGGAACAAGTTCCCATGTCTTGTTCTCCTCCAGTGCATTAAACTCTTCCTTCATTGCTTCTTCCCATTGCTTCTTACCTTTAGCTTCATCATAGTTCTGAGGTTCTTCATCATCTTTGACCATATATGCATAGTTCTTCTGAGTTATGTAAGAAGTATCATAAGAATACCTTTCTGGTTGTCTTCTAGTCCTACTTGACCTTCTTGGTTCACATTCTTCATAAGTTTCTGGATACACCTCTTCATCAAATATAGGAGCTTCTTCATTCCTTCTTGTTAATCCACTTCTGGATGTACGTTCTTGCATATATTCTTCATCTCTATTTACCTGCAGAATTGATTTTCCTTTCTCACATCTTCTTACCTCTTCTTCAAATTCTTCAGCTGTGTGACTTTGATCTGCATACCAACTTTTCTGTTCATCAAATGTAACATCTCTAGAAACAATAAATTGTTTGGTTAGAGGATTCCACAATCTATAACCCATCTGCTTTTCATCATAACCAATGAACACATATTTTTCTGCCTTTGGTTCAAGTTTATGCCTAAGCTGTGATGGCACATAAGCATATGCAATTGATCCAAACACTCTACAATGATCTAGTGTTGGTTTCTTACCCCACCAAGCTTCATATGGAGTCATTCCATGTAGAGCTGCACATGGTAATCTATTCACAAGATATGTGGCTGTATTTACAGCCTCAGCCCAAAGATAATTTGGACAGTTCTTCTCCTTTAGCATAGCTCTAGCAAACTCAACCAAAGTATAATTTGGACAGTTCTTCTCCTTTAGCATAGCTCTAGCAAACTCAACCAAAGTCCTGTTCCTTCTTTCTGCTACACCATTTTGTTGTGGTGTATACCTGCAGGTTATTTCTCTCTTAATACCTGCATTCCAAAGATAATCATTGAACTCTTGGGAGAAATATTCTCCCCCTCCATCAGACCTCAGTCTTTTAAGCTTTTGACCTGTTACTCTCTCTGCATATGCATGAAAATGCTTGAAAGCTCCAAACACTTCTGATCTTTCCTTCAAAACATATAATGTTATCCATCTTGTAGCATCATCAATGAAAAGAACATAATACCTTGAGCCACTGATAGATCCTTCTTTTGTTGGTCCCCATACATCTGTATGAATGAGCTCATGTACTCCATCATGTTTGAATCCTTTCTTTTGAAATGGTAACCTGTGTGCTTTTCCCATTTGACATGCTTCGCATTTATAAACCATATGTTGACTTTGCACATTTGGTAATCCTAGTACAGACTGATTAGCAACCATAGATTTAATTCCTCTTTCATTGAAATGACCTAATCTCTTATGCCAGAGATCAAGTTCTGTAATCAATGCTTCACCATGTGTGAGCAAAGCTTGACCAATGTTCCCTTGCACTCTTAAAGTAAAGAGTCTACCTTCTTTCTTACCAGAGACAATCTGATTATATCCATTCTCTGGATCTTCCACAAATACTCCTTCATTTGTAAACCTGACTTGAAAACCTTTTTCAACTATCTGTCCCACACTAATCAAGTTTTTAGGTATTGTAGGAACATACAAAACATTGGTTAGCAAATCTGCTCCACTCTTGCATTTCACTTTTCCAATTGAATGTACACTATGTCTTGTATTATCACCAGTTTGAACTGTGTGACTAGAAATGCCTTTTTCCAATTCTGACATCAATTCTATGTTTCCTGACAAATGATTAGAACATCCAAAGTCAATGTAAAATACCTTTAGATCTTCTTTATCTGATGTGCTGATTGAATTCATCATCAATGATGTATGACTTTCATTCTGTGTGTCATTTGCATAATTGTAGTAGGTGGTGTTGTAGGATTGATTCTGTCCCCAACTTCTTCCTCCACCTCTACCATAGCCTCCTCTTTGACTTTGTCTACCTCTTTGAAAATTACTTTGATATCTTCCACCTCGACCTCTGCTATTCTTGTTTTGATTTTGGTTTGATCCTTGTTGTTTGTGCCAACAGTCATGAGCCAAATGATTACTCAATCCACAGATCCAGCAAGCCTTTTTGTTGTTATTTTGATTACCTCTTCCTCTTCCAAAACCTCTTGCTCTTCCTCTACCAGTGCCTTTACCTCTTGCATAATAAACTTGAGAAGTTGACTCTTCTTCATCCTTTTCTTTACCTTTATCTCCTTTCTTCTTGTTCTTCATGTACATTGCAGAACTTTTTCCTTTATCTCCATCTCCCTTCAAGTCTTGCTCATATGTGAGCATCAAACCAAGCAACTGGTTCAAATCTGGAACATAATGATTTAATGAAAGTTCTGTTGATAAGACAAAAGGTTTCCACCTTTCATCCCCTCTCAAACCTGCAAGTAATTGAGCAATCAATCTGTGATCG
>CM035436.1:51478153-51563153 GCA_020310875.1 Ceratopteris richardii | reverse complement strand
ATTCACTTACCAATTGGGATAAACTATTCATCAATAGGTTGATAGCCCATGCATGCTTTCAAGATCATAGTAGAGCTTCTTTGAAAAATGATCATAATTCAAAGAGACACCCATGGACAACAAGACCATTTAAGAAAAAATGGTGAAGGGCCACACTAATGGTGTGTATGATCTTGATTATGATTTCCATCAATTAGGTAGCAAGCATGATAGAAAGTCTGGGATCCAAGAAGTGATACACATGATGAACAAGATCAAAGGTAAAATTATTACAAGCTATGAAATTTAGAGGCAAAGCTTAAATACAAGAGTGTGGAGAATGCTCCAAGAAAGCACCTAGAAGGTCAACAAGTGAGAAAATACAACCAGAAGGTATGGATATGATTCTACATTTGTTACAAAGCATTCAATTTACTTAGAAAAGGACTCAATTTGAGAAGAAACCTCAACCTATGAAGAGGCAAAGGAAAACCCTAATGCAAAAAAAGGCTATGAAAGAAGAAATAGATGCATTGAAGGAGATGGGTACTTGGGTTTTGGTTCCAATGTCACCCTATCAAAAGGTAATTGATTGTAGATGGGTATCTAAACTCAAAACAAACTCAGATGGATCAATTTCTAGGTACAAGGCAAGATTAGTTGCCAAAGGTTGCTCACAAACTCATGGTATAGATTATGAGGAAAAATTCTTACGAGTTACAAAGATGACTACAATCATAACATTGATATGCATAGCTACTGCAAGAAATTGGAGACTCGGCCAACTTGATGCAAAAGTGCATTTTGAAATGATTGGATAAGTGAAGGGGTTTACATGTCACAACCTCTAGGTTTTGGGAACCATAATCATACATCTTATGTTTGCAAAATTAAGAAAGCATTCTATGTATTGGAAGACACTCCTAGATCTTGGAATTACATGTTGGTTACATACCTAGAAGATCAAGGGTTCAGACCTAGCAGCTTAGATCCTTCTTTATTCATCAAAAGGGATCACAACAAGGTTATCTAACTATGTGTATATGTAGACAAAATCATTGTGACATGACTTGACGTGAATGACATACAAAGGATCTAAAGAGATATGCAAGAGGAATTCAAAATCAGTGATTTAGGTGAGCTCACATTCTTCCTAGGTATTTAGGTCATATACATAGATGAAGGAATGTATTTGACTCAAAGGAGATAAATTTAGGATCTACTTCTTAAGTTCAAAATGGAGAACATTAAACCTATAAGTACACCTTTGGAGATTAATCATAGACTTAGTTTCTATGAAGATGAGATTGTTGAGGACATTAAAGAGTATCAAAGCGTGGTAGGTAGCTTGAAATATGCTACTCATACAAGGGTAGATATCTCATAGTGTGTAGGAGTACTAAACAAATTCACGCACTCACCAAGAAGACCATACATGCATGCAACTAAGAGAGTACCTAAGTACCTCAAAGTTACAATCAATCAAGCTATATTCTATCCTTACTCTTTAGATTTAGGTATTAAAATCTATTCAGATGTAGATTGGGCAGGAGCTACAGATGATAGAAGAAGTGCCTCTGGTTACTTAGCATTTTGCATTCGGAGCTAGTGTCATGGAGTCGCAAGAAGCAACCAACAATTGCTTTATCCTCAACTGAAGCATATTATAGAGTTTTGACCATAGCGACTCAACAGGCATTATGGTTATATGAATTGTACTCAAATTTGGGACTTCTGAGTTCCTAGCCTCATGTATGTTGGAGATAATGTAAGTTCCATGCATCTAGCAGAAAACCCTATTTTCCATGAAAGGACCACACACATCTAGGTACATTACGACTTCATCAACTAGAATTTCATGGCAAAGGAGATTGACATTTCTTTTGTTCCAAATGAAAAGCAAGTAGGAGATATGATGATGAAGGCACTTGTTGGAATAAAGCTTTGTAGATTGAAATCAATGGCATGTACTTAACCTATTAGAGAATGAATACTCGACCATATTTTAGCTTGAGTGTGAGCTATTGGAACATCAAGCTTACACTATGCTTAAGGTGGATTGGCTCTACATTGAAAATTCATCATTTTGAATTGTGTCAAAGTTTCCCATTAAAGAGATTTTTATTTGTGCTCATTTTTGGTATTTTTCATAAGGAAACTTTACGGATAATTTACCAATATAAAAGCCTTGATCTTTATACTTGTGGAAGGAGAAAAGAAGAGCCCAAATTCCATAAATTTGTGATGGTTGATCTCGACAATAAATCAATCAATCAATCACCTAAAAGTATTAGATCTTCACTTTTCGTAGGTTGTAAGAAAGTCAATTGATTCTCTTCAACAAAATTTCTTGTCTTGATTTGAATTCGAAACCCACTTGTAGAATTCGTGGAATAACTTAAGATTCTATATAAAGACTTGAAAAACCATTGTACTTTGGGTCATCATTGTGTTTCTCCTTCATTTCTCTACACCATCTTCTTCAACCATAATGAATATGCAAAGGCTGCTATTCTCTCAATAGAGCTCCTAATTGGAAGAGTAAAAATGCATTGGAACTTTATTAATATCTATTTTATGTATAAAGTTTTTTAAAGCATTTGGTTGAGTAGATGTGGAGAAATCTCAATTTTACAATCTCGGCATCTATCTCTACCTAGCCCTGAAAAATAAGGGATACCTCTATTGATTATTAAGTTCATTTTAGAAGTATATCTTGCTTATTAATTTTAATCTTGTCCATTTTAGAAACTCAACTCTATGTGTATCATTCCCTCAAAAGAATTTTTTTCAATTGTAATCATGACAGCTGCTATGAGCATTTGTGCTTTATCATTTGATCCAAAGATAGCATGTGTTTTGAGCTAGTCAATATGCAAACCTATTTGTTTTGTATCAACTCTTTCTCCTTGATGCCCCAAATTCCAAAGTGGATTTTATTGCACTAAGCACATGCCTATATGTTCTATTTGACTCTGCATAAGTTCAAGGGCTGGTCTTCTGCTGGTTGATTGGACCAAACTTTGTCATTTTCCAATGCACTTTTCTACCTCCTACAAGATTCTTCAAGTTCTCTCACTAAATGTATGTCCGTGGTTTGTATTTTAACCCCATAGCATGGATGGTATACACATTAGAATCCTCAAGCATTGGTATAATAATTTTTTTAGTGCCTCTTTTAGATATTCTAAACTTAGAGCTTGGATCCCCAATCCTGCACAATATCTTTGAGTCCCCTCTTTAGTCACCCCTTCAAATTGTCTTATAGGAATCTTAATCTCAACCAATCTTTTAATATTATCTATCTCTAGAAATTATCAGCCATGTCTTCTCTTTCATTATGGTGCTTTTACTAGTGGTGTTGGAGATCTTTGTTTGGCATTTTGTTGTTGTCTTGGTTGTGATAGTCCAGGATGGAGTCTAAAGACATTATTTTTACATTGCATGCATCTTGAGATTTCTCATTGTTCTAGTTGTTGATGTTGGCTTTGCTCCCTCTCTTCGTCGTTTTTTTTTGGTCCGTAATTCACTCGTAGACTCATGCTAGCTTCCTTCACCCTATGATTTGATGGTATCTCTTGGTTTATAAATGGTACCTCTCTCTAAATATCCTCACTTGATTCTTAAATCTTGTGGACAAGTTCTATATTGCTGCAAATCTTCCTTCGAAAACTCATCTTAATAATCAAAATAAATTAACTTTATTCTAAAACACTCCTTCATTCTTTTTATCGATGCTTTCTTGGGTAATGAAGGCTCATCACATGGTTATGGTGGCAATTGTGGTTGATTTGACGTTGATTGCAAATAAAGTCCATGTGCCACATCTTTTTTATGAGATTTTTCACTTTGCAAGTAATTTCCACTACCTCTATCAGGGTGGGATGCAGACTATGATGAATTGCATGGTTTTTTGGGGATTCATCCATCAGGGTTCGTGAGTACTTTGCACATAGCAAGGAAATAGAATGGGAGCATTTCTAGCATTTTTCGTCTTGTGCCATCCTCTATAGTGCTATAATGTTCGAATGAAATATTGAGCCTCCTCTTACAAAGCTTCACTTAAGAAGGTTTTGTTCACATTGCAATGGAAAAAACTGCGTAGTTCCTTTAAAAAGTAAAAAATAGAAGATCATGTATTGTGAATCCTATTATTGATTTTTTCAAAAGGAACTTAAGCCCAGGGCTACTCTTCCACTCTTGAATTAATAAAATTAGTACCATAAATGGATTTATAAAATCAACATCCATGCTTATATTTATAGAATCAATACCAAAAAAGATAAAATGATTTTACTTCCAAGATGAAACCTCTTGTATTCTTGTCCATTGAGCATGATGTAGACATCCGAACATTGATGTGCATTTTTTACTAGCCATCTTGTGTTGAATAATTTTTTCCACCTTTTTCTATATTCAACTCCTTCGCTCATTCGATAAAATATTTTCTTGATAATGTAGTATGGTTAAACCAATTAAACATCTCTTCCATTTGATAAAGTCCATTGAATATCTCTTCCATATACTTCGACTGCATTCTGCACTACCATGACACATGTTTTTCGAGTAAACACCTCTAGCCTTGTAGTGTAACTTTTTGATTTGTGTACTAAAAATCTCCAATGATCCATATCAATGCATGAAAAATGCTCATACACAAATAAAATGTGTTGAAACTTTTTAAATATACATAAAAACTCTTTTCAACAAATAGTTTTAAAGATTAAGAAACATTAAAATGTGTTGTGTAATATTGCTCTCTCCCCAAGACAGGATTCAACTCTTTGTGACCTCAATTAATGTATCTTCTAAAATTGATGTTGATTTTTCTTTGAGCATGTAAGACTCATTCAGCCTACCAACATATCTAAGCATGAACAAACCTCGAATCGCTTATTAAGCATGTCAATTTGAGAATCATTATTAGTTGATCATGCAAATATTTTCATAGATCCCACCACATTATTTGTAATCATGTTATCTCTTTTGAAACTATTTCTTGCATTATTCCCTATGATCAATATGTGTTGCAAACTCTCTTGGGATTCGCTAGGTTTTTTGACAACAAGAGTTAGTTTCCAACCAGGAAAACCAATTGAGCTAAGAATGAACACTAATTTTCTGATCTCTTGTATAGATTTGTTAATGCGCTTCATGGAATATAGGTATTCTATATGGAACTTCAATAAATGGTTCCCCATCCCTCTATTATTTTGTATTCTTAGTCTAGCTTCAATATAAACTCGATTTGGTATTGAAATTGCATAAATTACCATAACTTATATAACATCAAAATACAACAAATATCATTATAACAATAATGGATATATGTGGTATGGTAGATTTGTAAAATCAAACCATTGTGTATTGAAAACTCTCCAAATTAGTGAATATGTATTTCTAGTTTGTATAAGGGAATCCCTTTCAAGATTATCTTTTCAACTCGTTTTTGGATGTAAGTAAATGATAAATGAACATAGGCATAATATCCTCTATATATAGGTAGTGTCCAAGAATACTGTCCACATCCTCATCAGAGATTGTATCCTTTAGAGATACCTTTTAAGGGCATGGAAAATATTATGCAAACTACCTCGTTTTCTAATGCATTCACATGAATGTACAATGTATTGTATCCTCTAGTAACAATGTCTAGTTCATCACATACCATTTGCACATCTCTAGGAGTGATAATATCTTGTAATTTGCCTTTAACATATTTAATCACTTGCATCTTGAAAAGGTTTCCTATTGGGGAACATCTTCAATGAATGACCTATAGAATAAGAAAATGAATATGAAAGTCTCATAACAAAATATACAGGTGAAAGAAAAACCTAATCGCAAAAATACATCATTTACATGTTGCACCACCAATTGAAAAGAGCATCAAAGGATGTCGATGATCATTTTTTATATTGCATACCAAAAAGAGTCTCTTTCAATTGTTGCAAGCCAATTTTTAACTTCTCAATTGTGCTGTCTGTTTCTTCCATATCCATTCCGAGCTCTCCAAGTTTTTCTTGTAAAGATATGACTACAATTTCTAAAGTCACAAACCTCACATGATGGCATGGATATTGTGAGATCCAATACTATGTGTAGATAATTTCTTGGAATGACTAGATACTATAGCTTCATCCGCACCAATGAACTCAATTAAATTTGAGATGTTTTGGAATGTTGGATGGTAAGAAGACATTGGATGAAAAGGATATTGTGAAAAATGACTCCAAAGGTCCATCGTTTCCAACAACTACAAGAATATGATTAAGAAAGTGGAAATTTGGTTGGGGGAACTCTAGATCATGACTTTTGTAGGGAAATTATTTTTCTTCAATGTGAATGGGTGAAAGCATATTTTTCCACTAAGAATGGCTCAAAATAATGAAATTTGGAATAAATCTATTTTTTCTTGGGGATCATACTAATGGATTTGATGATATAGTACTCTACTTTTGGACGTATTTTGAGAATATTAGTTTTTCTAAAAGAAACTTAAGAGATGTGCTAAAAAAGGTTACTTAGGACACACACACATACATACATACACACAGACACACACACACACACACACACACACACACACACACATATATATATATATATATATATATATATATATATATATATATATATATATATATATATATATATATATATATATATATATATATATATGTTTGTATGTGTGTATACACACACATACTCACACACACACACACACACACACACACACACATATATATATATATATATATATATATATATATATATATATATATATATATATATATATATATATATATATATATATATGGGTGCTTTAAGTAAATACAAATTGCAAATATAACTCTCTAATAAAATCCATGTTCTAATTCATACACATGCTCAAGTTTGATGATGTAGAGAGTAGATATTCTTCCTCTCTCTAGAAGAAGAGAGTAAGGAGCTTAGTAAAGCCTAAAATAACAACCTACTCTAGCCTTCTAAAAGGTTTTCTATTAAATGCACTTTGTCCCATTAAATGAGATTAAAATTAGGCTTAGTCCCTAAAAAATATGGATCCTTACAAGGCTCATGTAGGGTTCATTTTCCCCTAATTTCAAATGTTAAATCTTCTATTGTTTCCAAATGTAAGCAACATTATCCTCATTTCTTGTTTAATATAGTGTCACAAGGGTCTACCAAACATTTTTATTTTTTTCTTAGAACAGGTGAACAAAAATATATTCAATTAAGCTTTTCCACGTCTATAGTAGGCTTTGAGATACTTGTATTGGTAAACAAGTGTATATATATTGTCAAAAAGGACAAAATTTCATGCACAACCAATAAGCATTTAGAGCTCAAAACTTACTCAAATCAAAATCTTGGAACAACAAAACAAAGTTGTTTTGAACATCCTATGATCTCCTGTATGCTTAGAAAATTTCATGTAATTCTAAGATTATGATTGGAATGGTGTGCACAATCCCCTCTAGAAAGTAACAACCTAATCTGATACCAATTTGTAGAGTTCAAGGATTACAAAATCTCTTTAATACAACAAGGAATAAGAAAATTATAGCATAACAACAAGTTTATTTATTAATGAATAATAAAGATATGTAGCCCATTGTAATTTTACGTGTGTATACAAGTTGGGGGAAACAAACCTCGTAGACCAAGAAAAAAGTGTCCCATTAGTCCTCAGAGTTTTCATAATAATTACTACCAAAATATATAAAAAAAATGAAGCCTTAAAATCCTTAAAATCTATGAACCGTGAGAAATTTGAATACACTCGCAATGGTGATAAGGATTATTCAATTCGGATACTTCATCAAAGAATGATTGCTATATTAGATTTTCAATAGTAACTAGTGATACAAAATATAACACTGATATAGTCACTTCAAAGTTTTAATTTTTTTTTTCACAAAATCTATAAATAGAAGAGTTGCATATATGAGAGGCATCTGTATTTTGTAAACTTTGTAGAATTAGAAATGGAACTCCCCAAAAAATCCACATGAGAGAAATTTTACATTTTAGTGTTCTAAAAATAAAGTTTAGTAAAACGAAAAATAAACCAAAAGCATCATTTTGAAAGATCTTTTGCTACTTTCAATAATAGAGATCTTATTCTTACGAAATTTTTGCACGAATTTCCATAGCTTCTTTTGCATCTGTAGATGGTTTTTTGTTTTTAATTTTTTCTATAGTCTGTTTAGATCTTGTTAGGCATTATATAGTTTAAAGCACGTGCTGTTCTCTCTGAAACGATTCATTATGCACTCATCGTGGACAAGAGGAGGGAGATATGGCATTTTTTGAGCTACTTGTCATATTTTAATTGTTTTGTGAGCGTAATCTTGAAGATCAAGGTTTAATTTTAGCTTGCCCTAGATTTGATCATGTGGGTCTAATCATGATTTTTAATGCTTTGATCAGGATAGCTGTGGCTTTGATCAGGATCATATGAGCTTTGATCATCTTGCTTTTATCTTGTAGGTTTCATCACTCACGAATTACTCATGATTCCATGCGTTTATCATGATTAGCCTACTTTCTCATTATGGTCCAATCTTTTAGAATGGTGGATTTTATCATTTTGATCATTTTTAGTGAGTTTATCATGATTAGCGTACTTTTCTCATTATTGTCCAATCTTTTAGCATGATTCTCATATTTGGATGATTAGAGAAGTTGATAGTTCAGTACAAGGGATCTTGGCAAGATCAATCCACCTCTTTTGCTTATTTCCTCCGCGTGAAACTAGGTAGTGCTCTACTTTTTGTACATTTAACAAATTAAAGGTGTATAAGCATGCCGAGTACCGCATGTTGAAAGGGTCTGGCACCATTGGTAGGGAGACCAACAAGCCTGCCTAGGTAGCTTGAGTGATAGATTTTGAAGCTTCTAGGTTAGTTATTGTGCTCGTAAGTTATTGCTTGTGAAGCCTTGTTTTGTACTCCATTCCAAGAATGTCCATCTTTAACTCTTCTGTTACCTCTAGGAGTAAGATTAGGTGTTAAGAGTGGAAATTCTTTAACTATAACTAAAGTTTTGAAACTTTCTTACCACTTGCTAAGATTTCTTAATTTAACTTCTTCATTGCTTTTCCTTTCCTCCTTAAAGTTCCTTTAAATGGATATACTTAGGGAATGGTATTCAAATTGGAAGTTTTATGAAACTCTAAAAATTTTGATTTTTCTCTACGTTGCGAAAAAATGCATGCCTTACAGTTTAAAAGGATTCGTGTGGGTAGTCGATGAGGCTTTTTTCGAAAGAGGATAAACCCGTGAACAAAATTCTAGCAAGATGAACCACACAAAGAAGTTTTACAAGGATTGAAATGGTCACTATGGGTTATCTTGCTTGGTACCTTCATCGTTTTTCCTTTTAATCTGTTCTACTTTAGTATTCTTACTTTTAAATCCTTACTTCTCCTCTCTTAATCCTTCTGTTGTAACTCAACCCCTCCTCTTGTGTCTCATGTTACTTTCCTCTCCATTACCTCTCCACCATCGTATTCTTCATCTTTTTCTCCTCCCTCCTTTCTTCCCTATGTCTTACTCTTACACTTTCACAAGCCTTCATTATCTTTTCTATATCATCCTTTTCTCCCTTGGGAATCCAAACATTCTTTCCATATTCTTCTATTCTTTCTTCTATAGTTCCTTTAGTACCATTTCTATTTCCACCCTTCCTCTCTCTTATTTCCTTTTCCTTCTGACTCTTTGTTTGCTAGTTGTTTGTGTCCATCCCTCACTTCTAAACTTCTCAACTAATGAGTTTTTTTCCTTCCCCCTTTTTTAATCTTTGTGTCTCCATCTACACTATCTTTCGCTTGACCCTATAAATAACCTTTTCATGCCAAAACAAAAATTTCTCCCCATCACGTGCTCTCTTTAGACGTTCACATAAGCTCTTATGAAAAATGAAAGGAAGTTTATAAAAACTTATTCTATGATGGACAAAATTAATAAAGAGCATGCATGATAAGAAGGAAAGACGCCATCTTGTTATGCAACGAGATATTGACTCCAAAAACACACACAATTCTTATTGATCCATATAACAATTTGGAAATATACTCTATAAATAGAGCTACATGGTAAAGTGGGTAATAGTTTTTAACTAGGTGTGCTACGAGAGAGCTATAATACTACCCACTATAAGCATCATGAGGAACTCATGCATATTTGTTAAAAACTAAAGCAGATTCTTGACGCATTAGAGAGGAAGGCAAGAGCCAAATTTAGAGACTACATAATCTTCTCAAACCTCACAAGAGGTCGATAAGATTTCTCTAAACTGGTGGAGCTTAATTTCTTTCCCACACTATAAGCAATGCAAGAGGGAGAAAGCTAGTAAGAAAGAAATTTATCATACTTAGTCTTAGGCATTGTTCTTCTTCGAACATTGGAGAAAACATATAGCTACAAAGAGAAAGCTCTTTGAGTAATTAGGTTGGTTAAATGCACATTTGCATGAACGTTCTAAATATATTTTGTATAGAAACTTGCCTATATATATATATATATATATATATATATATATATATATATATATATATATATATATATATAATCTTGTAATCTTCATAAAGCAACAATGATAACTCCTTTTGGCTACCTACACTAAGAGAAATAATATTTTCTTATTGAGAGGTTGTCAACATGAGGGACTAGATCTTCTAAAAATAGAGAACAGTGCTTTTGTCCTAACTTTTAACTAGTTTTACTTTAATTTTATGTATATTTGTGCCATTAACATCTTTTTTCTATGGGCGCTATTCAAGGTAGTTACTCTTTGAACCAGTTATTCTTCCTTGGGCTAATAAAGGTTAATATGTGATGCATGCTCACTTTTTTTATTATGCAACTTCAGTTTTTTTAGACCATGCTTCAAGGTTGGCTACAGGTTTTGGGTACCTCTTGTCTATCATCTTTTTATGAAAGTAGAATAACCTAGTCTCTATCTCTCTCATGTTCATATTAAGCCATGATCTATCCCTTGCATTTTCTATTACCTTAACAAGTCCAATAGGACTTTAAGGGAATCTAATGATCATGGTGATGTGGTATTCTAATGTCTAACCTACATAGTATTCTGTCCAAATCTACATGATGGTTGGTAACTTCCGTGGATACTTTCATTCAGCATGTCTAAACTTTGAGTACTATAGGCTTGAAGGAAGGATAATGGTGGCTCCTAGTCTTTGGGGTTTTCTGCTCATCTCCATGTAGAAAACTACTACTATTGACATTGATAACTTGCTTGCTTTCTTTTGTGTTGATGGAAAAGAAGATAGTGGCATCATATGGTTGAAGTGTGTGACTGCTCTAGCTAGCTTTTGTGTCCACTTCCCCAACTTGCTTGTGTTGGGAATGATGGATGGACACTTCAAGAGAATGAGTAGGTACTGCCAAATCTTGCTTTGTACCAGCGCTTTGATGCTTCAGAGTTGATAAGTGGACCTTCTTAGCTTTCCAATGACACCATAAAATGGCCTATGTACTTTGGAAATGATGTGTGAAAAAGTTGAATTAAAACAAACTACTTTGAACTTCAAGTCTTCAAGAAAAACTTCTATTTTTGGCTAGACACCTGCTGTATCTCTTGCTCACTATGACCATCACAGTAGGAATTGGAAAAATTCCTTTCAGGGGTATCTAATTAGCTTAGGAAGCTAACTATTCCAAGTCGAATCACTTAAAAAGATTAACTATGCTTAGAGAAATTAATTTAGCAAGTAAACCTTTACCCCATATATTTTAGGACTGTTGTAGACTTCGACCAGTGATCACCTCGACGGACTTTTCTCTAAATTGGCTGAATATAAATCCTTCAAATTTTGATAGCATGTAGATAGCTTTGAGCTGATTCCAACAAGCTATAGATCTTTGAATTTGGTGAGAGATGAGTGAGATATGATATCCACAAGTTGACAGACTTTCAGACACTATGACAGAGAACTCAAAAATGAACAATGTAGATATATGTATTAATGAACAATGTTGTACAATCCCATAGGCATGAAGATCATTGCCTAATGGTGTAGACAGGTGTGGGCTAGAGTGTAGGCCTCACACACACTCAGAGATGGGACTGAGGAGCTCCGAAAGTGACTCTCTAACCACGACTTTTTGAGTTGATCTTTTATAGAGGTTGAGTTCAAAGTTTGAATTTGAGTTCAAACTTTGGCTCTCTATAATCATGCTCCTACTTCCTAGGAGATATTCTCTCTACTTGATTGATGCTTTACAACTAATAAAATCCACGACTCCCTTGGGTAGGTGGTTACAAAAATTCCAAGTCAAATAAGACTTTTACAAAGTGTAAATGGGTAATTATCTTCTAGTATTGGTTCTCATGCTTCTCCATACGTGTATGGTTTTTAAGCAAAATGTGTAGGCTTGTTAATTGCACCAATAGCTCCCCCTCAAGCCAAACATTTTGGCTTGGTCTTCATCTTTAGTCTTCATGTATATGCTACAATCCAATCATTGATTTGAACCTGCAAAGTTTGGTTCCATCCAATGCTTTGGTTAACAAATCTGCACACTGCATGTTGGTTGATACATATGTTAGTTGAATGTCCTTGCTTAATAGCTTCTCTCTCACATAATGGTAATGGACCTCTATATGCTTGGTCCTGGCATGATAAATAGGATTAGCTGCAAGGTGAAGTGAGCTTCTATTATCTCCAAAGATCAATGGTGAGGTAGTATACAAACCCAATTTTGTATACAATAAGTTGATCCATATGGCTTCTTGAGTGGCATTTGCCAATCCTCTATACTCTGCCTCTTTGGAAGACAAAGCAACAGTAGGTTGCTTCTTTGAAGACCATGACATTGGTTTATCACCTACAAATGAAATGTATCGAGAAGTGCTCCTCTTATCATCCTTACATCCTGCCCAATCTGCATCTGAATAAATCTTGATATCCAAGTCTAAAGTGTATGGGAAATACAAACCATGATGTTGAGTTCCTTTGAGATACTTTAGAATTCTTTTAGCAGCTTCTAAGTGAGGTACTCTTAGCTTGTGCATAAACTGACTTAGCACATTAACTCCATATGCAATATCTATCCTTGTTAAGGTAGCATAGTTCAAGCTTCCCACTATGCTTTGGTAACATGTAATATCATCAAGTTCATCACCTTCATGGGCACTTAGTTTTAGGTTTACCTCCATTGGAGTACTTGCAACTTTGGCATCCTGCAAATGAAACTTCTTCAACATATCATGTATGTATTTTTTTTGAGTAATATAGATTTGAGAGTTAGTATGGACTAGCTCATGTCCAAGATTATTGATCTTGAACTCCTTCATCATTTGGTTCTTGATTTTTCTGATTCCATTGACATCATTACCTGTAAGTATGATATCGTCAACATATACACATAGGTATATTACCTCTGAATTACTTCTCTTGATGAATAGAGAAGTGTCTGCCTTGCTCATGACAAAACCTTGGTCTTGAAGGTATGTGGTCAACCTGTGAATCCATGCCCTAGGTGCCTGCTTTAATCCATAAAGAGCTTTATTCAATTTGCACACATATGTTACCTTGTTTGAATCCTCATAGCCAGGAGGTTGTGACATATATACCTCCTCCTTTTCAGTAATGAAGAAAAGTTGTGCCCAATTTTTTTGTGTGTTCTCCTTCTGTGCTTGATCATTTCAAGAATCCTTTTGTAGGTATCTAATTCCATAGTTAATGAGTCTATGGTTAAATTTTGAGAGCCTAATTGTAAACACGCTGTCAGAATTATGAGTAGGAACATTCATATGTGAAGAAGTGGTGAGTGTTTTCTGAAACAGGCGCAATCTTGATGATCAAAGAAATGATGAGTTCTCAGTGCAGAGTGTAAAGTTTTGCACAAATGAGGAGTAAAACGTTAAGTTGGAAGGTAAGCCATCTATGACTAAAAGCATTTGCATAAACGGGTTCTAATTTGAGAGGACCAAGGTTTAGAAGTTACAGGTGTCTAAGTCGATTGTAAAGAACTATAGTTTTAGACATAGGTGACTTGTTGAGATCATTTCTCAAGATCTACTAAGTCTTTTGGAATGATTTAACTTGGACGAAGTGTGCAAACTATAGACAACACCTTGTGCAAAGTCTTATAGAAAACTTTACACATTTGATAAGTCAATGAGTGAGTTATGTGCAGCAGACTTTTTGTGTAGTCACCTTCTTCAGAGTTTGTTCAAGATTTTGGGAATTAAGTATTGATCCTCCAAATTGGTGAAGGTTTTGAGTTGCTCTTGATATAGAGGTGCTCTAACTTCAAGAGTAGATTGTTCTTTTGGAGATTAACACTCTCCATCAGTGGTATCAGAGCAGGAAGCATCAAAATTGAAGAAAGGAGGACCCCGACTGCTATAGTCATAAAGAATTCAACATTTGAAGATCCAAAAGGTGAAAGCTTGAAGGCCAAGCTTGAGAAGGAGGAGAGACGATATCAAGGAAGAGAAAAGGAGTGTCATTCGAAGTAAAGGTAATCTTATTCCTCATAAAGCTTGAAGGATTTAGTACACAGGTGAAGAAAGGATGGGAGATTCTCTTCAGATAGAGAAACTGGATAGAGAGAACTATGCAGCATGGTCAATGAGGATGGAAGCTCATCTTATGAGCAAAGATTTGATAGGTTATATTACAGGTGAAGAAGAAAAGCCTCAGTTCAGAGATCCTAGTGTTCCAAGTAGGGATGAATTATCAGATTTGAAGACTTGGATGAAGCGAGATGCTCAAGCCAGGAGCATTATCTACATGGGAGTTAATTACTACTTGCTACCTTACATTAGAGGTCTTGAAAGTGCAAGTGATATATGGGATGCTTTGGAGGAGCATTTCCAAAACACCACAAAGTCAAAGAAGGCATCCTTGTGGGCAGAGTTTACCACATTCAAGAAGAAGTCTTCTCAATCCATCTCATATTATGTAACAAGGATGAAAGACATTGTAGATGCATTAGGAGAATTTGATGAAGATATTGCGGAGGATAAATTTGTAAGGCAAATCCTCACAGGTTTGAGAGGTGATGACAAATGGAAGCCATTCATTTTGTCTATTGAATTATCACTAGATCATTTTACTCCTGATTTAAATCAATTGCTAGGACACATGCTAACCTTTGAGTAGGATATCAAAGGTGAAGGTTATAAGAGTGCTGGTCAAGCAATGTATTCAAAGGAAAAGAAGAAGAATAGCAAAGGGAAGCAACAAGCAAATGAAGATGAAGGTACAACTAGCCAGGCTAACTTCCTAAGAGGAAGAGGAGGTGGCAAAGGTAGAGGAAGAGGCAGAAGTAATAAAGATGGAGTCAAAGCTTGCTGGATTTGAGGTAAGAAAAATCACTTATCTCATGATTGTTGGCATAGTACTCAGAATAATGGTGGATATAATCCGAAATTTAATTCAAGAGGAAGAGGTGGTAGAAATCAAAGAGGTAATTTCAGAGGTAGAGATAGTACAGGCTACTTTGGAAGAAATGCAGGTAGAGGATTCCAAAGCCAACAATACAACAATACCTACTACAATTATGCTTCAGATCAGAAGGAGGATTCAACATTGATAATGAATGCAACTTGTGAAAGGAAAAGTGAAGATCAAAGAGTCTTCTACATTGACACAGGGTGTAGCAATCACCTGAGTGGCAACATAGCTTTGATGAATGATTTGGAGAATAAGGTAACTAATCATGTAGTTCAAACAGGTGATAATACAAAGCACAATGTGAAGTCAATTGGATCAGCGAAGGCCAAAGATGGAAGTACTCTCTTGAGTAAGGTTTTGTATGTTCCTACAATTCCAAAGAATCTAATAAGTGTAGGACAAATTGTTGAAAAAGGTTATGAAGTTAGGTTCACTAATGAAGGAGTTTTTTTGGAAGACCCTAGCAATGGGTATAAACAAATTGTTTCAGGGAAGAAAGAAGGAAGACTCTTCACATTGAAGATTCAAGGTAACATTGGTCATGCCTTGTACACCTATGGAGGACATAAGATCTCAGAGTTAGATCTTTAGCACAAAAGACTTGGACATTTTAATGAAAGGGGTATTAAAGATATGGTTAATAATGCCTCAGTGCTTGGATTGCCTAATGTTGCAGGTCAACATATAACATACAGATGTGAGGCATGTCAACTAGGTAAGGCTCATAAGCAATCTTATTCCAAGCATGGTTTTATGTATTCAGAGAAGCTTGAGTTGGTACACATAGATGTGTGGGGACCATCAAAGGATTTTAGTATCAATGGTTCAAGGTATTATGTGATTTATGTTGATGATGTTACGAGATGGATCACTATCTATGTGATCAAAGATAAGTCAAAAGTATTCAATACATTAAAACATTATCATGTGTATGCAGAGAGAATTACACGTCAAAAATTGAAGAGACTAAGGTCAGATGGAGGGGGAGAGTATTTCTCTAATGATTTCAGTGATTACTTGTGGAATGCAGGTATAAAAAGGGAAATTACTTGTAGGTAATCTCCTCAACAAAATGGTGTAGCAAAAAGGAGGAATAGAACTCTTGTTGAGTTTGCAAGATCCATGATGAAGGAGAAAAATTACCCAGATTACTTCTGGGGTGAGGTTGTTAATACAGCTACATATTTGTTCAATAGATTACCATGTAAAGCTTTGCAGGGTATGACACCATTCTTTTTTGGCTACCAAAGATTATGCTTATATGATAAAGGCAGATGAAGACCCTTCTACATATGAAGAGGCAAAAGGTAAGGAAAATTGGGAGAAAGCTATGCAGGAAGAGTATGATGCATTGGTGGAGAATCAGACATGGGATTTGGTTCCTAAACCAAATAGTCAGAAGATCATTGGATGCAAATGGGTCTACAAGAAAAAGAGGTTTGTAGATGGAAGTGTGTCTAGATATAATGCTAGACTTGTTGTGAAAGGGTTTGCTCAGACATATGGTATAGATTATGATGAAACCTATAGTCATGTGGCAAAGATGACAACCATCAGGACACTCATAGCTATTGCTGCATGTAAAGGTTGGAAATTATGTCAATTAGATGTGAAGAATGCTTTTCTAAATGGTTACATTTCAGATGATGTTTTTATGGAGCAACCACAAGGATTCAGAGATGAAAGGTATCCAAATCATGTGTGCAAGCTCAAGAGAGCTTTATATGGTTTGAAGCAGGCCCCAAGGGCATGGAATTATAGACTTGTGAAGTTCTTGAAGGAACTTGGTTCCAAGTATCTAAACTAGATAGTAGCTTGCTTGTCAAAGCAAGTGATGATGGGTTCATTTACATGTGCATATATGTTGATGATATAATTCTTACAGGTACAGATGAAGAAATGAAGACCAAGCATGTAATGCTTGAGGGAGAGCTGTTGGTGCAAATGATTCCAAGCTTACACGGTTGGAAAATTAGCATTTATTTCACATAGTCACATATGACTATTCCCTTGTAAAAATCAATTTACTTTTATCCTTGTAAAAGAGCATATGTTAATTACACTACTCTCAGGTGGAGTTAGGGGGAATCAAATCTTGAATTACTTGGTAGTTGATTGATGAGAAAGTAAGTCCTAAGGTTTAGGATTGACTTTATGGTAAGATCTTGAATTTGAATTCAAAAGTTGGCTCCAACTCCAAGCTATAAAAATGGATCAAAATCTTGTGTGAGTATGAGCCAGATTAGGAGATCATTTTAAGAGAGGTTTGTGGGATTAGTGAGCTCATTCTATAGCTCCATTACTACCTTAAATTTTGCAATTATATATTTCTAATGTCATTCTAATTCTATGTGATTTAATACATATACATTGATCATATTTCTACTTCACTTCTCTATCAAGTTCATCACAGAATAGTGATTTCGCAAACTTGGTTCTCACTGCATAGTTGATCATTTGATGTGATTCAAAGTGGTATAGATTTAGCGTACTCCCATTTCATGGCTAGAAAGTTTCATTGTCATTGCATTTCACAATCTCCATATATCTTGACAACTCTGCTCACTAGTCTGCATACTCTTGAAGCCCAATATTGTCAGGATGGTCTATTGATTTGCTAAACACAATTCTCACAATACACTTGAGCATTTCAAGTGAGATAACTTGTGATTGGTAGCTATCATAGTGAATTAGATACTCCCAAAAGGAACTTAATCAATTGCTAGTAGGCTGAGAGCACTGTTCATTTTACTGAACATGTGTAAAGACCAAAATAGCAAGTCTTAGCTCATAGTTGAATTTTCTACTCATCTGCTTTGATCCATTGATTAGATGATCATACTCCAAAGAACTTAGGTGATCATTTTTTATTGTTGGAAAGCTCACATGATCTACTCTACTCTCCAAAACGTTTTCTTGGTAGGTGTGAAGCAAGATTTTGCAACACCACTTCATCTTTGGAATCTATCCACCATCTCCTTCAAGAAGAAGCCCTTCAACGAGGACTTGTGTTGCATTTTCTTCATTCTTTGTATGTTGATGTGACCTGGCATCTTGCAATAGAAGTCCAACTCAAAACTTTGCTTGTTGCCATACAAGTGAAGACATGTTGAGTGGAATAAGGGTTTACCTAAAAACTGATGATTCTTTCGTGCTTGCTTCCTCATTCTATGAACTTGTAACCTTGCTTAGGGTTCTCCACAAAGCATCCACCTTTGTTGAACCTTTGTTGATACCCTCTTTCAACTATTTTCCCTATGGAAACGGATTTCTTTGTGATGGTAAGTATATGCAACACATCCTTGAGACATCTTCCTTTCTACTTGTCATGCAAATCTACATCTCCAACATGGGAAATATCATGAGCTATATCATCACTTGTTTCTACATGTCCTTTAACTATGGGAGCATGTAGGTTAGTAAACCAAAAATCATTGGAAATCATATGGTTGCTACTTTCAGTATCATTATAAAAAGTGTTTTCCACCTCTCTTGAAGTCCCATTCATGTGCATCATCAAGACATAATCATTTTTTGAACTTGTAGAAGAATAATTTCTTTGGCCTTTCTATAAAGAACTTTGATTATAGCTCCTTTGGTTTCCTCCTTGGTAGCAATCTCTAGCATAGTGGCCAAACTTTCCACATATGTAACATTCTTCTCTATCTTCATTCCTATTTTGTTGATGCCTTCCTCCTCATTATCTTGTTCCTTACCTATCTCTTTGTGATGAGGTGCTTTGGTCATGTCCTTGATTGCTTGAATGGCCTTGCCTTCCTCCAAACCCTCCTTTGCCTCTATTTGGTCCTTGTCTTCCTTTGTCTCTTTGATTACTTTCATAAAAGAATTGAGCATCCTCGCTTTTAGTAGACCTCCACCTATCTTGATCTCTTCTATTACCATGAAAGCAACCAATTGCTGAAAATCAAGGCGATTATCCTTTACATTTATGAAAGTGGTTAAGGATTTCCACTTCTCATTATCCCCCAAACCATTGAAGGTATATGTCACAAGCTCATTATCATCCATGTGGCTTCTAATGGATCTCAATACATCTCAAAATTCCTTGAACTTAAATATGTAGTCATTTATGCTACTCCCTTAGCTTTTCATAAGGATTTAGAACTCATTCTTGAGTTGAATTCTCCTTAATTTAGTGCTTGTTCAATAAATCCTTTCAAGTGTTTCCCATACCTTCATGCTTGAATCCAAATCCTTGATATTTTTGATCATGCTATTGCTTATGTGCTAGGAAAGGTCAACCTCTTGTCTCTTTAGTTCCACTCCCTAAAGGGCTTTAGCTGGTCATTGGTTGGAATTTTATGTGACCTAGGTCCTTGTTCACTTCCACTAATTAATCCCCATAGAACCTTGCACATAAGGTAGTTGGAGACCCTAAATCTCCATGGTATATAGTTCCCATTGTCTAGACTTTCAATTTTACTATTGAAGTCTATCATATTTGGTCTCTGATACTTGATCTAGCCCATGGACAATGTAAGCAGATGAGGCTTTGAAGTTATCTAAATGCAAATATTTCCTTATATGTACACCTTGCACACTTGAAACTTAAAATAGAATAGCTCCCCCTTGATGTGATCTACTTTGAACAAGCTTTTGTTGGTGAAAATCTTCAACCACTAGCTCAAAGAGGCATTATTTATGTATTTGATATCTACAAGATTGCAAGATGCTTTGATACCACTTTTGGGGAGCTATGTCAACCCCTATGCAATGATAATGTACTAGTGACCTCCAGTAGCACCCTTCTTTATCCTCTGTACACCAAATTGATCTTTCTCAGAGGAAATGTAGAGAACTACAATGAGCTCTTGTAGAACTCTACTACACACCAAGAGATTTGTTGAACGAAAAAAATGACTCCAAATGGATGCCTACACTTAGAGAGAAAATTTCCAACATTTGAGCTAGTTGAATGCTCCTAGTAGCTTGTCAAAAAGAGACCACACATAACTCGATCAAGATTTTCTCATGAAATACACAAAGAATGAATCTTTGAATTTCTCAAACTTTAGATAACTCTAAAGGCTAAAGGAGAACCAACACTTACATCTTAGAGCAAAATATCTCCCATAGGAACTACACAAAAAGAGAAATATTAATCACCAAACCTCACTATTTTCAATATTTCTCCCAAAATACTCCAAGAACGCTCTAGCGCTTAAAATAGAGAAACAAAGATCACATCAAATGGATACATAAGGAGGAGGAACCAATGCTAAAAATGCAAAGCAAGAGACTAGGAACATTGCTTGTGCACACACATAGATATGCCTAGTGAAAGATAACAAATAAGTAAGCAAGGGGCATGCTTATTAAAACTCTACCACTTAGTGCACACTATAAATGAATTAAAACCCCAACAAGATGATAGAATAAAAGTCCATATACAAGCTAAATTTATACAAAGAAGTTGATCCCTAAAATCTAGGAACCTCCTTTCCAAAAAAAATCAGCCCCCTAAATGGGAGGACTTAGTTAAGATGACTTGGGGAGTGGTTTATTGATTTATTTTGATGGAGTTGCATGGTTTTAGGCATCCTTACATTACTGTACAGGTCCATGATTGCTTTCCCACGAAGTTTTTCTTGGATGTTGACTTTTAACATGTGTGTATGTGTATGTGTGTAGATGTGTGTATATGTGTATGTGTATGTATGTGTATGCATGTGTATGTTTATGTGTGTGATGTGTGTGTATGTGTATGTGCTTGTATATGTGTATGCATGTGTATGTTGTTAGTACAAATATCAAGACTTGATGCTTGAACAAATATCAAGACTTATTGCATAAAGTCTTGAAGGACTACTCATAAGACACATATGCACACCTCTTGTGAAAGCCATGCATTTTAACACTTGAAATAAATGTAAAAGTAGATGATTAAAGGAATCTCGTGACATTACAAGATGCAATTCATATCCACCTAGTAGTTGGAATCAAATTAATCAAGATCCTAAAAGGTAGGATCACTTTTAGGTGTTAGATTCAAAATTCAAATTTATCGCATATCTATAAAAACACATGACTTTTTAGTAACAGGTAGAACACTGAGAAAAAGGACATATTGAGCTTCAATCTTGTGGCTACACTAAGCACACACATGTATGAGTAAACCTACATCATCGTTTTTGTATCATAAATTCATAATTATACACATTTGATTCAGTTAGTGCAATCTACTTCATGTGTACTATTATTTGGTGCTACGACTTCATTGTAGTAAATTTGTTTTGATGCCTTCTCTGCCTATACTTATCCAATTGAAGTGATTCAACTTCATATGTGATACTTAGAACTTTTACTTGTTAAGTATCAATTTTCACGTCATTTGATTCGGTAGATTATGAGAAAATTGTTGTGCAATTCACCTATGTCTGCTCACTATCATCCTCCTGACATGTCGGGATTACAACCCCAATCTCATCATGTACTCATCCTAAATTAGTGAAATAACTTCCTATAGCAAGGTTAGGACTTAGTTAGCTATTTCTAAAAGCTTGTGGGTCAATTGTAACTAGTGAGTGAGCACTGAATGAATTTTTGAGAGGAACCAAGTCCATAAGTAGGAAGTTTTTGGAATCCTTCAACCTTGAAAGTTATCTGTTTTGACATAACTATTTGGAGGTAATGCTTCAAGGTACCTTGTGGATCCAAAAGCATATTTTGGAATCAAAAGGGGTCTACTAAGGTACTCGAAAGCTACATTGGTAGGTGTAGAGCAGGATTTGTGCAGCACCACCTCATCTTTGGAGTGTATCTAACCATCTCCTCACAGTGGTATGAGAGCTATCATCAACTCAACATGGGAGATGGATTCCTATCAGCAATTGACAAATTGGATTGAGGTAATTACTCTACTTGGTCTATTAGAATGGAGGCATATCTTCAAAGTAGAAATCTCTGTGGTTACATATCTGGAGATGAGTTGATGCCAATACTTAGAAGCAAAGGTCAACCTACTAAAGAAGAACAAGAAACGTTAACAACATGGTGCTCAAAGGATGCTTTAGCCAAGCCTTATATTCTCAACTCAGTCTCTAATTTCTTACTTCCACACATTAGGAATTGTAAGACATCACAAGAAACTTGGAATGCACTTGAAGCATTCTTTTCATTAAGCACAAGAGCAAGGAAGAACCAACTCTGGATGGAGTTCACAATACTCAAGAAGGTGCCCAAGCAAAGTGTGATTGATTATGTCACCAAAATAAAGGAACTAGCTGATCAACTTGAAAGCATTGGAGAGGTCATTGAAGTGGAGCAGATTATAAGACAAGTGATCAATGGGATCAAGGTTGATGATAAATGGGGAGCCTTCACCACAACAATGGATCTATACATGGATATGTAGGTACCTGATTTCAATACTCTTATGGGGCAACTATTCACTCATGAAGCCAAACTTGTGAAGAACAATGAAAACTCAAAAAGGTAATCAATCCTCTACCCATACACTAATAAGAATAAGAGTAAGGATAGCAAAGGCAAAGGCAAAAGATTTGATGATGAAGCGAGTACCTCCCAATCTAATTTTGCAAGAAGAAATAGAGGTACAAGAGGAAGAGGCAGAGGAGGTAGACAAGGCATGGGAAGATTCCAAAGTTACTCTCCATGTGCCATATGTGGATTGAATAACCATACAACACAGAATTGTTTCAGGAATCCTAGAAATCAGAGAGGAAGAGGCTTCAATAGAGAGATCAAAAAATTTCAATGGCTACAATAACAACTACAACAACACCAATAACCAAGGAGGATATAGAGGAAGAAGAGATTACAACAACTACATTAAAGACTAGACACAAGAGGACTCAGTTCTATTGATGAACATGACCATGAAGCAAGGTAAAGCAGATGAGCATGCGTTCTATATAGATTCTGGTTGTTCAAATCATGTAGTAGGAAATGTGGCATTATTATCTGACTTGGAGGATCCAAGGAAAAGACATGAGGTTCAAACAGGAGATGACACAACGCACTCAATTGAAAAGATTGGAAATGTGAAGACTCCAAATGGAAATATGAATTTACTGAGTAGGGTATCATATGTACCTACCATACCTAAGAACTTGATAAGTGTTGGACAAATTGTAGAGAAAGGATTGCGAGTAAGGTTCACAAGAAATAGAGCATTTGTTGAAGACCCTCAACAAGGATTCAAGAAGATTGCAAAAGATGAAAAGTTAGGTAGACTCTTTACATTTGAGTTGAAGATACTAGGAACATAGCACTATTCAAATATGGAGGACAAACCTTATCAGAATTAGAAATGTGAAACAAAAGATTAGCTCACATAGGTGAAAGAAGTTTGAAGCAAATATGGAAGGATCAAAGTATGCTTGGTCTACCAAATATATCCAAGCAACATATCATATATAAATGCACTGCATGTCAATTTGGGAAGTGACATAGAGAATCCTTTATGAAGAAAGGTTACATTCATGCTCACCTATTGGATCTAGTCCACACAGATGTTTGGGGACCTAGCAAGGAACCTTCAATTTTAAGATCGAGGTATTATGTATCCTTCATTGATGATTATAGCAAATGGACCATCCTATACTTCACATAAGGATGAAGTTTTCATTTGTTTTAAAAAATATCTTGCCCTTGTTGAAAATCAGACAGGAAAAATACTCAAAAGGCTAAGGTGAGATGGAGGGGGGAATACTTCTCCCATGAGTTTGATGCATATCTCCAAGATAGAGGCATTAAAAGAGAGATCACCACCAGGTACACTCCATAACAAAATGGAGTGGCAGAGAGAAGGAATAGGACCATTGTGGAGGCAACAAGGTCCATGCTTAATGAGAAGAAATTACCCAACTATCTATGGATAGAGGCTATGTCTACAGCCATTTATCTCATCAATAGGCTCCCATCTAAAGCATTGGATGGGATGAAACCGTATGAAGCTTGGAATGGAAGGAGACCTAGCCTAGATCATTGCAAGATATTTGGATGCATTAGCTTATACACTTGTTCCATCACACATGAGAGCTAAATTGGATCCCAATGCAGGAAAATGTGTGTTTATAAGATATGACCTAAATACAAAAGGGTATAGGTTGTATAATCCAAGTACTAAAGACTTTATTGTTAGCACAGATGTTGTCTTTGATGAAAACAACTCTTGGTTTGAAGATGATTGCAGAAAACTCCAGCTAGCTTATGACCTAGATGAGGACTTTCCAACACTACAAAAGGTAAATGATCAACAACATGAAGATACAAGTGATGCTGATGATGATCAAAAGACACCAAGGAGGAACATCAAGGCATGGAACAACAAAGGCAAAGAGAAGATACAAGAATTGAGAGATATTATAGAATCCTCTCAACAAACATTAAGGAGATCAACTAGGAAAAAAAAGAAGCCAGAAAGGTTTGGGTTTAACACTTCTCTGGTCACTAAGCATTCAATCTATATTGCTTAGGATATCAACTCAGAGGACCCATGAACTTTTGAAGAAGCCAACAAGAAATCAGAGTGGAAAGAAGCAATGGAAGAAGAGATACAAGCACTCCAAGAAATCAGAATTGGGACCTAGTTCCTAAGAGACAATCCATGAAGGTCATTGGATCTAGGTGGATCTATAAGGTAAAAAGGAATTCAGATGGTTCAATAAACAAGTATAAAGCAAGGCTTTTGGCTAAAGGTTTTGCTCAGACCCAAGGAATTGATTATGAGGAGACATTCTCTCTTGTGGCAAAAATGCCAACAATCAGACTTCTCATGAGTATAGTTGCTTCAACGAATTGGGACATCTATCAGATGGATGTAAAAAATGCATTCTTAAATGGATGGATTTCAGAGGAAGTGTACATGGCACAACCTCTTGGATTTGTTCATCAGTGACACTCTGAGTATGTATGCAAACTCAAAAAAGCTCTCTATGGACTCAAGGAAGCTCCTAGATCTTGGAACCATAGGCTTGTCACATTCTTGCAGGACAAAGGATTCAAATTAAAAAAAAGGTGATTCTTCACTTTTCATTAAGAAGAATAACCTTGAAGGTATATATTTATGTGTGTATGTAGATGATATCATTCTTACAAGTGATGATGCAAATGGAATCAAGAAGATCAAATCTCAAATGAAAGAAGAATTCACAATAAGTGATCTTGAATTGCTTACTTATTTTCTTGGCTTGGAAGTTGTCTGCACCAGTCAAGGGATGCTCCTTACCCAAGGAAAGTACATTAAGGATATGATTGCAAAGTTCAAAATGCAGGACATAAAGTTGCAGGTACTCCCATGGAGGTCAATCACAAGTTAAGTGCTCATGAAGGGGAACCAATTTAGCATATTACAAGCTACCAAAGTCTAGTTGGAAGCTTGAATTATGTCACCCTAACTAGGATATATATTTGTTATATAGTAAGTGTGCTTACTCAATTCATGCACACTCCTAGGAAATCTCACATGGGTGTAGCCAAAAGGATATTGAAGAATCTAAAGGCAACAATCAATGAAGGATTATATTATCCTTATACATCTGATTTGAATGTGAAGCTCTTTACTGATGCAGATTGGGCAAGATCAAAAGATGACAGAAGAAGCACATCTGGATATCTATCTTTTGCAAGTACAAATCTTATTTCTTGGTCCTAAAAGAAGAAACCTACTGTAGCTCTTTACTCATTTGAAGCTGAATATAGAGGATGGCTAATGCAACACAAGAAGCAACGTGGATCAAGACCCTATACACAAATTCAAGGTTGGACTTTGGCACTCCATTTATATTTGGAGACAATGATGACTCACTACATTCAGCTCCTAATCCTATTTTTCGTGCTAGGACTAAGAATATAGAGGTTCATTGCCATTTTAGTAGGGAAACGATTTCCAGTAAGGAGATATAGTTGTCCTATGTATCTACAAATATGCAATGTGCAGACATGATGACTAAATCACTTGATGGAAGTAAGCTCAAAAGGTTTAAATCCATGATTGGATTGTAGGAAATACCAATGGAATGAAGACTCAAGCATCGTAGGCTTAAGAGGGAGTTGTTGGTACACTTGGCAAGCCTTGATGCTTGAACAAATATCAAGACCTATTGCATAAAGTATCGAAGGACTACTCATAAGACACATATGGACACCTCTTGTGAAAGCCATGAGTTTTAACACTTGGAATAAATGTAGAAGTAGATGATTTAAGGAATCTTGTGAGATGAAAGTCATACCAACCTAGTAGTTGGAATCAAATTAATCAAGATCCTCAAAGGTAGGATTAGTTTTAGGTGGCAGATTCATAATTCAACTTTATCCCATATTTATAAAAAAACATGACCTTTTAGTCATGGGTAGAACAGTAGGAAGATGGGCTCATTGAGCTTCAACCTTGTGGCTACACTAAGCCCACACATGTATGAGTAAGCCTACATCATCTCCTTTGTATCATACATTCATAATTATACACATTTGATTCAATTAGTGCAAGCTACTTCATGTGTACTGTTATCTGTTGCTAAGACTTCATTTTAGTAAATTTGTTTTCATGCATTCGTTGTGTATACTTATCCAATTGAAGTGATTCAACTTGGTATATGTACCAATTTTCACATCATTTAATTGATTACATTATGAGAAAGTTCTCTACTAGGCACCTATGTCTGTTCACTATCATCCTCCTAAAAAGTCGAGATTTCACCCCCAACTTCTTAATTTGATTTCTCATCATGTACTCATCCACAATTAGTGAAATAACTTCCTATACGAAGCTTAGGATTTTAATTAGCTATTTCTAAAAGCTCTCGGGTCAATTGTCACCAATGAGTGAGCACCGAATGAATGTCTAAGAAGAACCAAGCCCATAAATAGAAAGTTTAACCTTGAAAGTTAATTGTTTTGCAAAACTATTTGGAGGTGATGCTCCAAGGTACATTGTGGATACAAATGCATGGTTTGGAAGCTAGAGGTGTCTAATAAGGTACTCTAAAGCTACATTGGCAGGTGTAGAGCAAGATTTGTGTAGCACGACCTCATCTTTGGAGTGTATCCAACCATCTCCTCACATATGTGCGTATCTGTGTATGCATGTATGTTTGTGTATGTGTTTATGTGTTTGTATGTGTTTGTATGTATCTGTATGTGTTTGTGTATGTGTACATGTATGTTTATGTATATGTGTGTGTATGTGTATGTCTATATATGTCTAACTGTGTGTATGTGTATTTATATGTGTGTGTACTTGTATCTGTGTGTATGTGTATGTGTGTGTATGCATGTGCATGTGTGTATATGTGTCTGCATGTATGTGTATGTGTCTGTATGTGTAAATGTATGTGTATGTGTATGTGTATGTGTATGTGTATGTGTATGTGTATGTGTATGTGTATGTGTATGTGTATGTGTATGTGTATGTGTATGTGTATGTGTATGTGTATGTGTATGTGTATGTGTATGTGTATGTGTATGTGTATGTGTATGTGAATGTGTATGTGTATGTGTATGTGTATGTGTATGTGTATGTGTATGTGTATGTGTATGTGTATGTGTATGTGTATGTGTATGTTGTTGAAAATCAAGTCTCAACCATGGAAAAGGACTCATCCACAAGCTTTGAAAGTGGACCAATAAAAAAGGAGGAGTCAAAGTCATGGATGATGGGGGAAGTATCTCAACCCCTAAGCAACGATGAAGCGCGAATGACCTCCACAGGTATCCTTCTTTGACCTCTGCACACCAAAAATGCTCTTACTCAGAGCTTATGCAGAGAACTCCAGTGAGCTTCTGTAGACCTGTAGTAGACACCAAGAACTTTCCAACAAAACAAATTTCACTTGAAATGAATGCTTACACAAAGAGAAACAATGTCTACAACATGAGCTAGTTGAATGCTCACAACTGCTAGTCAAGCAGAGACCTCACTTCACTCCAGCAAACTTTTCTCAGAGATTATACAGAGAATGAATCTCAAACTTGAGTCAACTTTAGAGCACTCTAATAGCTACCCAATGACACCAAAATCATAGCAAATGGATACATAGAGAAGGAGAACCAGCCCTTACAATAGAGAGCAAAATATTTCCAACAGAGCCTACACAAAGAGAGAGATATCAATCACACAACTTCACTAAAATGAATGTTGCTCCCAGCTTACTCAGAGAATGCTCCAGAGAATTGATAAGCATAAACTAGACTCTTATAGCTATCCAATGACACAAGAATTACATCAAATGGATACCATATGAGGGAGAACCAATGCTAACAACTCAGGGGTAGAGAGTTGCAACACTGCCTGCGCACACACATAGATATGCCTACTAAAAGAAAACAAACAAGCAAGCAAGGGGGTTGCTTAAGCAAGGGGCTTGCTTATCACAACTCCAGCACTTAGTGCTCACTTTACATGAGCTAAAACTCCAAGAAGATGGCACAAAGGAAGTCGGGATACATGCTCCTTTTATAGTGAGAGGTGTGCCCCTAAAATCTAGGAACTACCTTTCCAAATCAGCCTCCTAACTTGGAGGAATTAGTTGAGATGACTTGGGGAGTGGTTGAGTGACTTTTCTTGATGGAATCTCGTGGCTTTTGGCTTCCTTTGATTGCTCCACATGTCCATAAAAGATTCCCCACGAATTTTTAGCTTGAAGCTTGACTTTTAACACTCCCCCTCAAGCTTCAATTCTTCATCCTCATCCAAGCTCCTTCATGTTGATGCATTGCTTGAATTTTGAAATCTTCATCGCATCCAAAGCCTTTGTAAACATGTCCGCAACTTGGTCCTTGGTACCAATATGATGTACTGAAACTTCCTTGGATATCATCTTTTCCCTTATGAAGTGATAGTGCACTTCAATATGCTTGGTTCTAGCATGATAGACAGGGTTCGATGCTAGATGAATGCTACTCGTGTTGTCACAAAAAATTGGATATGTGTCAACCTGCAAATTAAGCTCCATAAATAACTTCTTAATCCACATTAGCTCACATGTGACTTGAGCCAAAGCTCTATACTCAGCCTCGGTGGAAGATAATGCCACCGTGGGTTGCTTCTTTGAAATCCATGAGATGATCTTGCTACCTAGCATGACTAGGTAACCACTTGTACTCCTTCTATCTTCCTTCGAACCGGCCCAATCGGCATCGGAATAAGCTTTGACCTGCATATCATCATCAAATGAGTAGAACAATCCTTCATTTATAGTGGCTTTGAGATTTCGCAACATTCTTCTTGCAGCTTGCAAGTGTGTAGTCCTTGGACTATGCATAAATTGTGATAACACTCCAACTCCATATGCTATGTCGGGCCTGGTTATTGTGGCATAATTGAAAGAGCCTACAATAGATCGATACAAAGTTACATCCTCTAATGGCTCTCCATCAATGGAGCTTAGCTTTACATTAACTTCCATGGGATTTGAAATAGGCTTGCAATGTAGCATCCCAAACCTCTCAAGTAGGTCTAGAATATACTTCCTTTGTATGAGCATAATACCTTCTTCTTTGTATACAACTTCAATGCCAAGAAAATACCTAAGATCTCCAAGATCAGAGATCCTAAACTCCTTTCCAAGCTTTGCCTTGATCTCCTCAATGCTCTTTGTATCATTACCTGTAATGATAAGATCATCTACATACACACACACATGTACACCACAAGTTCTCCTCTTTGTTTGATGAAGAGAGATGGATCCGCCTTGCATTGATTGTAACCACATTTGATCAAATAGTCCACCAATCTTTGGTTCCAAGCCCTTGGAGCTTGCTTTAGGCCATAAAGTGCCTTCTTCAACCTACAAACATGATGTGGAAACTCTTTATGAACAAAACCTAGTGGTTGCTCCATGTATACCTCTTCTTCCAAGTCTCCATTGAGAAAGGCATTCTTGATATCCAATTGGAAGAGCTTCCATCCTTTGCTAGCAGCCATTGCAATGAGTGTCCTAATGGTGCTCATCTTTGTCACGGGGCTGAATGTCTCTTCAAAGTCCACTCCATAGGTTTGTGCAAAACCCTTGGCCACCAATCTTGCTTTGAACCTAGAAATAGATCCATCTGAATTCCTCTTTACTTTATACACCCACTTATTACCTATTACCTTCATGTTCTCCTTCTTGGGCACTAGAGTCCATGTTTGATTTTCCTCAAGTGCGTTGATCTCTTCTTGCATTGCCTCTTTCCATTCGGTGTACCTGCTTGCATCTTCATAGCAATCGGGCTCATGATCTTCTACTACTTTGTTCATATATGCATAATGTGTTGCCATGTATGAATCATAAGTAAACCTTTGAGTTGGATACTTAACTCTAGAAGACTTCCTTTCTTCACCTTTTGGAGGAATAAACCTCCTTTGCCTTGGGAACTTGATCTCTTTCTTTGACGTGGCTTCTTTCTCCATCATGTGTCCTTCATCATCTTCAACTTCATTACCTTCTTCATCCAACTCCACCAATGTTGCTTTGCCTTTGTTGATTGATTGTGCTTCATAGCTTGATGAAGATCTCCCCCTCCATGGTGAGTTCATGCTTGAACTATCTTCATTGATGGAACACCTTGGGCCGCTTAGCTCTAGGTCGATTTGTTCTTCATCATGTCCATGCTTTTCTTCTTCATAGTCCTGCATACAATCATACTTCTTATACCAAGGGAGTAGCTCATCAAATGCTACATCCCTTGATATCCTCAAGTCCTTTGTGTTTGGGTTGAAGCACCTGTAACCTTTATGATCATTTGAATATCCTAGAAACACACACTTTTCTGCCTTTGGTTGTAGCTTGTGCCTCAATTCACTTGGCACATGTACATAACAAGTACATCCAAATATCTTCAAGTGGGAAAGATCAGGTTTCTTACCATAATAGGCTTGATATGGTGTCAAGCCATGGATCCCTGAGGTAGGAGCCCTATTCATTAGATACACGGCGGTATTTGCTGCATCACTCCAAAACATGTTAGGTACATTCATCTCATTAAGCATTGCTCTAGCGATCTCGGCAATGTATCTATTCTTTCTCTCTGCTACTCCATTTTGTTGGGGTGTGTACCTACATGTTACTTGCCTCTTGATGCCTTGATCCATTAAAAAATCAGAAAACTCATTTGAGAAATATTCTCCCCCTCCATCGGACCTTAGCTTCTTGATATATGTACCTGTTTCCTTCTCTACCATTGCCTTGAATGCTTTGAAACATGTAAACACATCTGATTTGTTTTTGATGAAATAAACCCAAACCATCCTTGTGCAATCATCTATAAAAGTGACAAAGTACTTGTTACCTCCAATGGATTTCTCTTTAGTTGGCCCCCACACATCTGTATGTATCAACTCCAATGGATGTTGGCTTATGTAGCCACTCTTCTTGAATGGAAGTCTCGCTTGCTTCCCTAGTTGACAAGATTCACATAAATGCTTCATACCTTGTCCTTGGAAGTTGGGAAGACCTTCAACCAGCCTCTTGAATTGCATTTCCTTCATTCTTTGTATGTTGATGTGACCTATCCTCTTGTGCCACAAGTCCAACTCCGAAATCCTCTTGTTTCCATATGTGAAGTAGACATGTTGAGTAGAATGAGAATTTACCTCCAAAGTGAAGAGTCTCCCTTGCTTCTTTCCTCTTGCTATGACCTTGTAACCTTGCTTAGGGTTCTCCACAAAGCATCCACCTTTGTTGAACCTTACTTGATAGCCTCTTTCAACCATTTGCCCAACGGACACCAAGTTCTTTGTGATGGTAGGTACATGCAAGACATCCTTGAGACATCTTCCTTCCTCCTTGTCATCCAAAGCTACATCTCCAACATGGGAGATCTCATGGGCTGTATCATCACCTGTTTCTACATGTCCTTTACCTTTGGGAACATGTAGATTAGTAAACCAAGAAGCATTGCAACTCATATGGTTGCTACATCCACTATCAATATACCAACTGTTATCTACTTTGCTTGAATTCCCATTCATGTGCATCATCAAGAGATTGTCATTTTCTGAACTTGTAGAAGCATAATTACCTTGGCCTTTGTATGAAGAACCTTGATTATAGTTCCTTTGGTTTCCTCCTTGGTAGCAATCTCTAGCATAGTGGCCAAACTTGCCACATATGTAACATCCTTCGCCATCTTGATTCCTGTTTTGTTGATGTCGTCCTCCTCTTCCTCTTGATCTTCCTCTCCCTCTTTGTGATGAGGTGCCTTGGTCATGTCCTTGATTTCTTGAGTGGCCTTGCCTTCCTCCAAACCTTCCTTTGCCCCTTCCTTGTCCTTGTCTTCCTTTGCCCCTTTGATTACGTGCATAGAAAACTTGTGCATCTTTGCTTTTAGTTGAACTTCCACCTACGTTCATTTCTTCGGTGACCATGAGAGCAACCAATTGCTCAAAATCGGGAAGATTATCCCTTACATAAACTGAAGTGGTAAAGGGTTTCCACTTCTCATCATCTCTCAAACCATTGAGAGTATAAGCCACAAGATCGTCATCGTCTACGTGGCTTCCAATGGATCCCAATGCATCTGATAACTCCTTGACCTTAAGTATGTAGTCATTTATGCTACTCCCTCAGCTCTTCCTAAGGTTGTTGAGCTCATTCTTGAGTTGGATCTTCCTTGCTTTGGTGCTTGTTGAATAAAGCCTTTCAAGTGTCTCCCATACCTTCATGCTTGAATCCAGGTCTTGGATATGGCCGATCATGCTATTGCTAATGTGTTGGGAAAGAATAAAGATAACCCTCTTGTCTCTTTCATTCCATTCCCTAAAGGCCCTTCTCTGGTCATTGGTTGGATTCTCATCCAACCTAGGTCTTGGTTCACTTCCACTAATCAACCCCCAAAGGCCCTTGCCCATAAGATAGTTGGAGACCCTAAATCTCCATGGTTGATAGTTACCTTTGTCTAGCTTTTCAATTTGAGTGTTGAAGTCTCCCATGTCTAGTCTTTGATACTTGAACTAGCCCTTGGCTAATGCTCCAATGTGTGTAAAATGAAAATGAGGCTCTGAGGTTACCTCAATCCAAAGCTTTCCTTAGATGGACACCTTGTGCTCTTGCAAATTTGAGTAGAATAGCTCCCCCTTGATGTGAGCTACCTCCAAGAAGCTTTTGTTGATGCAACTCTTCAACCACCAACTCCAAGAGGTCTTCTTGCTTGTATGTGATACCTCCAAGATGCCCAAATGCTCTGATACCATTGATGGGGGAAGTATCTCAACCCCTAAGCAACGATGAAGCGCGAATGACCTCCACAGGTATCCTTTTTTTACCTCTGCACACCAAAAATGCTCTTACTCAGAGCTTATGCAGAGAACTCCAGTGAGCTTCTGTAGACCTGTAGTAGACACCAAGGGCTTTCCAACAAAACAAATTTCACTTGAAATGAATGCTTACACAAAGAGAAACAATGTCTACAACATGAGCTAGTTGAATGCTCACAACTGCTAGTCAAGCAGAGACCTCACTTCACTCCAGAAAACTTTTCTCAGCGATTATACAGAGAATGAATCTCAAACTTGCGTCAACTTTAGAGCACTCTAATAGCTACCCAATGACACCAAAATCATAGCAAATGGATACATAGAGAAGGAGAACCAGCCCTTACAACAGAGAGCAAAATATTTCCAACAGAGCCTACACAAAGAGAGAGATATCAATCACACAACTTCACTAAAATGAATGTTGCTCCCAGCTTGCTCAGAGAATGCTCCAGAGAATTGGTAAGCATAAAATAGACTCTTATAGCTATCCAATGACACAAGAATTACATCAAATGGATACCATATGAGGGAGAACCAATGCTAACAACTCGGGGGTAGAGAGTTGCAACACTGCCTGCGCACACACATAGATATGCCTACTAAAAGAAAACAAACAAGCAAGCAAGGGGGTTGCTTAAGCAAGGGGCTTGCTTATCACAACTCTAGCACTTAGTGCTCACTTTACATGAGCTAAAACTCCAAGAAGATGGCACAAAAGAAGTCGGGATACATGCTCCTTTTATAGTGAGAGGTGTGCCCCTAAAATCTAGGAACTACCTTTCCAAATCAGCCTCCTAACTTGGAGGAATTAGTTGAGATGACTTGAGGAGTGGTTGAGTGACTTTTCTTGATGGAATCTCGTGGCCTTTGGCTTCCTTTGATTGCTCCACATGTCCATAAAAGATTCCCCACGAATTTTTAGCTTGAAGCTTGACTTTTAACAATGGACTCAATTTGGTAGCTCTACCAAATTTAATCACGTTCAAATCTCATCAATCACCTACCAAAAGTGCATCTACACTAACTAGTGGGTGGTTAGCTAGGTTGTAGGAAACCTAAAAGTTCTTTATAAGCACACCTTGTTTCTTGTGTTCTATGTATTCCAAAAGTCTTCCACGTATTTAAGGGAATTCCTAACTCTCGCAAGCAACCCCATTGCTTGCTAATCTCATTTTCACATGCTTTTTCTCCCCTCTATCTAGAGGCATACTTAGGCTTTCACAATTTTATTTGTACTTGCTTGTAGAGCATTGTTTGTCTCTCATTGTCCCCATTTTCATTGACTTCAAGCTTCATTTGGTCTTTCATATAGTGCCCCAAATTATGTCAAATTTTCGAAGTTGTTTTACTAAGTGCATTGTGAGGAATAGCCAAGTTTGTGAAGCTGTATCGCTACACATAGGCAAACAATGTTGCAAAGAGATAGTGTATCTTGCAGTGAATGATTCTCCTAGCTAGAACATTGATTTTTCATGATTCAAATATTTTTGAATTTCAATGAGCCTCTACATTAAGTTTGCAAAGTTTCATATTACATCTCTATATAGGTGGAGAAACTTTGCAAATAGTTAGCATATTTTATTGCTTGTGGGCCTAGTGGAGGGCAAACATCTTCTATTGTTGCATTGGGGTGGTTAAATCATCCACCTTCAGTGGTATCAAAGAATTTAGAAGGCTTGGAGACATCAAGCTGCATCATATTGAAGACTTTAAGGGATCAAGATAACTCATGGAAGCACAAGGAGGACTTATCAAGCCAAGAAGACATCAAAAGGTGGCTACATCAATCAAGAGCACAACTAGTCAAAGGTTAGCAAGGGAGAAGCTATCAGAAGGTAAGGTACGCACCTTTTTAAGCATAAAAATCCTTGAGGAAAAGCTAGAGGAGAATTTTAGAGAAAGAGAGATGTTAATAAGGCTCATACTCTAGGGATGATCCAAGTGTCCACTGATGTGTCCCTTATGTGGAAACGTCCCCATGTCCTTGACATTATGTCTAAATCTTCAAAGACTATCACATGCCTGCTAGATCAAATGAGAATCTCCTCACACATACACCCTTAGGTGGAACTTAGAGAAGCTTCTATGAAAACTAAGGTTCCCAAACCTTAGGATAAATCAAGCCTAAGGGTTACAACCATTCAATTGGGAGGTGACATGTGTTAATAATGCAAGGGTTGAAAGCAAGAACTTTAATCAATTGTTCAAGCATACACCAAAGGTAGATCAAAGGTTAAACTAAGCATAACATAAATCATATTATAATGCTTAGAACCCCTTTATTTAGACTTCCAAACCCATAATTTATTCAAAATTACTACCCCCTCAAATCATTATTATCTTCTGAATTGTATAGGACTATAATATGTGGAGTATTGCCCCATGTACCATGATCTATACTATGATGATCATCATCTCTCTTTTTAAATTTTTCTCATTATCAGATAAGGATTAATTCCTTTTCTAGTATGAAGGGAGAGGAATCATGGCCCCTAACAAAATCACTTTCCCTTTCTCAAAGTAGATTTATATCCATGCCTTGTACCTATGGAGTAGTGAAACGGGTGTATTTCACTGGTGGTCTTAACTTGATTGTTTTGCTTTGGAACTAATGTATCATAGCTTGGACAATGTTCTAAGTTAATGATAATAGTGGGTGCTTCTAGAATATTAAAAACGTTTTACAGTTGGCCCAGTTGTTAAGTCTCAAGGATGTGAAGGAGGGGCACTTGAGTTCAATCCCCACGAGCTCCATGGGGGAGTATTTTTCTCAAAGAATATTTAAAGAATTTCACTCAAGTTAACATGAGCTATCTTGATTTTGGATAGACTTAACTCAGTTGATGAGTATACTTACAACAAGTGGACTCCTATAAAATGTGCAAGAGCGATGGTGGATATTTCACATGCATAATATACACTTCAATTTCTCTGTTGGTTATAGTGATTTCCACAAATCGATAAAATGGTAGGTTGGGTGGAGAGTTAGAATCATTCTCTCATGTGTGTTGGCTGGGTTTATGACATTCATATGAAAGCTATAGGAAAGCTTCCACTGGGACCTCTTCGGTGGTTTCTCTTCTTCATGAGATGAAAAGGAGCTCTTTTCTTTCATAACTTTTCATGAAATTTCCTTATTCTATATCTTCAAAGTTCCCTTCTCATATATTTCGGATTTTTTTTGGTAATTTTCTTCTTTTATAAGCATCAAGTATTCACATGATTCTCCTCTTTTGAAAGAGTCAATGGCATTGATTATGAGGAAACATTCAATCTTGTAGCTAAAATGTCTATTGTCAGAACACTTGTTGCATTAGCTACAGCAAAAGGATGGACTTTGCATCAGATGGATGTGAACAATGCTTTCCTACATGGTGAGTTACAGGAAGAAGTATACATGGACCAGCCACAAGGATATGAAGATTCAAAGCATCCAAAATATGTTTACAGGTTGCAAAAGTCTTTGTATGGGCTGAAGCAAGCCCCTCGTGCATGGCATGCAAGGATTGTTGATTTCTTAACTAGCATTGGGTTTTCTATGTGTGATGCAGATCACTCACTATATGCAAGGAAGGCTGATGATGGCATCACTATTGTGGCTATTTATGTTGATGACCTAATTGTAGGTGGTGATAATGAAGGAAGCATCAAAGAGGTAAAGAAACTTCTTATGCAAGAATTTGACATGAAAGATCTTGGTGTGCTGCGCTATTTCTTGGGCATCGAGTTTATACATACAGAAACAGGTATATGGATGTTGCAAAGGCAATATGCCTTGAATATGCTGCGGTATGGCTGATTGTAAGCCAATTTCTATGCCATTAGATCAGAATTTGAAGTTGGATACTACATCAGGTGAAGCTTTGGAAAATGCTACTATGTACAAGAAAATTGGTGGAAGTCTTATATATCTCACAATTACAAGGCCTGATCTAAGTTATACTGTTGGACTTGAAAGTCAGTTTATGCAGGTTCCTAGGAAGCCACATTTGGATGCTCTGAGGCGCACTCTACGTTATGTGAGTGCTACTTTGGATTATGCATTGTTTCATGAGTTTGGTCTAGATTTTGCAGGTTTATGGATATACCGATGCCGATTGGGCTGGTAGCATTCCGATTGGGCTCGGCAGGTTTTCCATTCTCACTTGGGAGTGCAGCTGTTACATGGAGCAACAAGAAGCAACAAGAAGCAACCCATTGTTGCTTTGTCGAATACAGAGGCTGAGTATAGAGGTGCTGCAATGGCAGCATGTGAGGCATCATGGCTAGAGATGCTACTTGCGAATTTAGGTGGGGAAGTGCAAAAGCCTATCATTATTTATTGTGATAAGCTTAGCAGCATACAGTTAGCACTGAATCATGTTTTCCATGCTAGAACAAAGCATATCGAGGTACATTATCACTTCATCAGGGAGAAGATATTAGCAGGTGATATTGATCTTGTTTATGTCAGAACAGATGAGTAGGTTGCTATTTTCACCAAAGCACTTGGAGCTGAGAAGTTGAAGAAGTTTTGGGAGATGCTTGGATTACACGATATGGAATTGAGCTTGAGGGGGAGTGTTGAGATATCAAGCTCAACATGTGATGATCGAGGATGACACGTACTAGTTTTTCGTTTCTCTAACATGTATAGTGGTCATGCCAGTATATGTTAGGGATACTTCATTGAGCTTTATTAGATTTATCTATCAAGAGTGATGGACATTTGTTCCTTGCCAACTCACTCATTCGTGGACATTAGGTTTTTCCTTATGTACTGATCTTTATATATTGCACTTGTTGTATTATTGTTTTTAGGTCATCCTTGTACATTCCTTTTCATGTAATAGAAAAAGAAGAAGAAGATCATTCTTCCTTGGCTCAATCTGTATGTGTGTTCTCCTTGAGAGTGAGAGTGTGTATGTGAGCTCTCTTCCTTATCTCCTTCCTCGTGACATCCCAAACCTGAAATTAACATACAGCAAGCAAGTAGATTGTATTTGCAACAAAAAATAAACATTCATTCCTACTTTAGTTTCCACTTCACAGAGCATCCACTCCTACAAGACTCCCTCTTCTAGATAGAAGTCCTCATGAAGAACTTTTTGTTCCTGCAATCCAAAAAATTACAGCTCCAAGAGCAAGAACCCAACCTATAGCTCTCCATCTAGTATAGCTTCACCATACATAATCCCATATTTAATCCAAAATGTAGTATCACAAAAGTAGTGTGTAAAATAGATCATAACTATACTATGGTTCTTTTAAGTTCCTCATGCAAGTAATCAACATGTTTTCATCATTCTTTAGTGTGTATGTTTTGTGTACCCTTCAACATAAGTGTGATGAGAACAATCAAAGGAGTGCTCCAGCATAAGATGAAATCACACAATCATTCCTCAAGCTTCCAAGGGTCCTAAATGACTATCAAAATAGCTTTCTTTTCGATGTGTAGGTGGGGTTTTAGACTCCCCTTCCATGAGAATGTAACCAATATGATCGATCAACACATCCAAAATTTCTAGGAGAGCAACCCTGCATCTACTAGAATTCCAAAGATCATGAATCATGTTCCATGTGTCCTACAATGTCACTCATGCAACTTGAATACAAAAGAGTCATAAACAAACCTGGACATTTCCTAATACGTGCTTGCAAAAAGTAATATATTAAATTTAGTCATCAATCATGGGGTTCATGTACAAGTGTGGGTGTATCCTCTAGTTCAACAATAGGCCTTCAGATTTCTACAAGCTGTTGGTGCAATTCACAAGCCTACACATTTGGCTTAAAGACCATACACATATGGAGAAGCATGAGAACCAATGCTAGAAGATAATTACCCATTTACACTTTATAAAAGTCTTATTTGACTTGGAATCTTTGTAACCACCTACCCAAGGGAGTCGTGGATTTTATTAGTTGTAAAGCATCAATCAAGTAGAGAGAATATCTCCTAGGAAGTAGGAGCATGATTATAGAGAGCCAAAGTTTGAATTCAGATTCAAACTTTGAACTCAACCTCTATAAAAGATCAACTCAAAAAGTCGCGATTAGAGAGTCACTTTTCGAGCTCCTCAGTCCCATCTCTGAGTGTGTGTGAGGCCTACACTCTAGCCCACACCTATCTACACCATTAGGCAATGATCTTCATGCCTATGGTATTGTACAACATTGTTCATTAATACATATATCTACATTGTTCATTTCTAAGTTCTCTGTCATAGTGTCTAAAAGTCTATCAACTTGTGGAGATCATATCTCATGCATCCCTTGACCAAATTGAAAGATCTATAGCTTGTTGGAATCAGCTCAAAGCTATCTACGCGCTACCCAAATTTGAAGGATTTCTATTCAGCCAAGTCAGAGAAAAGTCCATCGAGGTGATCACTGGTCGAAGTCTGCAACAGTCCTAAAATATCAGGGGTAAAGGTTTACTTGCTAAATTAATTTCTCTGAGCATAGTTAATCTTTTTAAGTGATTCCACTTGGAATATCTAGCATGCTAAGTTAATTAGATACACCTAAAAGGAATTTTTCCAATTCCTACTATGCTTGTCATACTGAGGAAAAGATACAACAGGTGTCTAGCCAAAAATAGAAGTTTTTCTTAAAGACTTGAAGTTCAAAGTAGTCTGTTTTGATTCAACTTTTTCACACATCATTTCCAAAGTACATAGGACATTTTATGGTGTCATTGGAAATCTAAGAAGGTCCACTTATCAACTCTGAAGCATCAAAGGGCTCGTACAAAGCAGGATTTGGCAGTACCTACTCATTCTCTTGAAGTTTCCATCCATCATTCCCAATAGTGGTATCAGAGCAAGGTAAAATGGGAGATTGTTTTCCTTTATTTATTGATAAATTGGATAGGAACAACTATCAAGGATGCTCTCTAAGGATGAAGACATACCTACAAGGATGGAGTCTTTATGGATACATCTCAGCCGATGAGGAATTGCCCTCATTCAAAACCAGAGGACTACCAACAAAGGAAGAACATGAAAAGCTCAACACATGGTGTGCCAAGGATGCATTAGCAAGGTCTTACTTACTCAACTCCATCTCTGATTTTCTTTTACCACATATTAGAAACTGTAAGACATCCCAAGAGACTTGGGAAACCTTGTCATCCTATTTTTCTTCCAACACAAGGGCCAGAAAAAATCAATTATGGATTCAATTCACCACACTAAGGAAGCAACCTAAGCAGGCTATTTCAGAGTTTGTGACTAAGATTAAAGATGTAGCAGATCAGTTAGCAAGCATAGGAGAAGAGATTGAAGAAGAGCAGATAGTAAGGCAAGTGATCAATGGGATTAAAGCTGATGACAAGTGGGAAACTTCACCACTGCCATGGACCTATACATGGACATGCAAATTCCAGATCTTACCACTCTCATGGGGAAATTGTTCACTCATGAAGCCAAGCTCAAAAAGAATGGAGACACATCCAAAGGTAATAGCTCTTCTGCCCTATACATTGATAAAAGTAAGTCTAAATATAAAGGCAAGAACAAGAAGATAGAAGATGAAGGCACTACCTCCCAAGCCAACTATGTAGGGAGAGGTAGATCATCAAGAGGAAGGGGCAGAGGAGGTAAGCAAGGTAGGGGGAGATCTTATAACTCCTCAGCATGCAACATTTGTGGTTTATCAAATCATACTATAGATGAGTGTTTCAAGAATTACAAGAATCAGAGAGGAAGAGGATATCAAAGAGGTGGATACTCATAGTCAAGAGGCAGATTCAACCATCATCAAGGGTACAACAACAACTACAAAAAGAACTACAACAACAACTAAAACAACAAATACAATGGAAACTACCAAGGAGGATTCAAATCCAGAAAGGATTACAACAACTACACAGAAGAACAAGATGATTCACTTTTGATCAGGAACATGACTTCAATACTAGGTACAAATGATGACCATCTCTTCTACATTGACTCAGGATGCTCAAATCATGTGGCTGGCAATGTAGCTCTATTGTTTGACCTTGAAGAACCAAGAGGTAAGCATCAAGTACAAACAGGTGATGACACCAAGCACTCAGTAGTTAAAATTGGAAATGTTAAGACTTATGATGGAAATCAAAACTTGTTGAGTAGGGTACTATATGTACCAGCCATTACAAAAAACTTGATGAGTGTTGGAAAGATTGTGGAAAAAGGTTTGCAGGTTAGATTCAACCAATTTGGAGCATTTGTGGAGGATCCCAAGCATGGGTTCAAGAGAATAGCTAAAGGAGAAAAATCAGGTAGACTTTTTACATTTGAGCTAGAAGATACAAAGAATATTGCACTATACAATTATAAAGATCAAACACTTTCAGAGCTTGAGATTTGGCATAAGAGATTAAGGCATGTAGGAGAAAGAACCTTGAAGCAAATAAGTAGGGATCAATGTGTAATTGGAATACCCAATGTTTCCAAACAACACATGATATATAAATGTGGTGTTTGTCAGTTTGGGAAGTCACACATGTTACCCTTCTCAAGGAAAGGCTACATGCATGAGGACTACCTAGAACTTGTCCATACAGATGTGTGGGGACCAAGCAAAGACCCTTCAATTTCAAGATCAAGGTACTATGTATCTTTTATTGATGATTATAGCAGGCGGACTGTATTGTACTTTATGAAGCACAAAGATGAAGTGTTCAACTGTTTTAAAAAGTATCTTGCACTTGTTGAAAATCAGACAGGGAAGAATCTAAAGAGGCTAAGGTCAGATAGAGGAGGTGAGTACTTCTCAAATGAGTTTGAAGCTTTCTTGCAGGACATAGGAATCAAGAGAGAAATCACCACAAGGTATACTCCTGAACAGAATGGGGTAGCTGAGAGAAGAAATAGGTTGATTATTGAAACAACTAGGTCAATGTTAAATGAAAAGAAATTACCTAACTACCAATGGGCAGAGAGTGTATCTACTACCCCTTATCTGATAAAGAGGTTGCCATCTAAATCCCTTGATGGGATGACTCCTTATGAAGCATGGCATGGGAAGAGACCCTCACTTGATCATTGCAGGATATTTGGATGTGTAGCATATGTACACATTCCTTCTCAGATAAGAGGTAAGCTAGACCCTAAGGCTGAAAAATATATCTTTATTGGATATGATCTAAATCAAAAAGGGTACAGGTTCTACAACCCTTCAAATAAAGGTTTCATGGTTAGTAGAGATGTTGTCTTTGATGAAAATGATTCTTGGTATGAGAATGAATGCAGGAAGTTTAAACTACCCTATAACTTGGAGGAGGAGTTTCCAAGTCTTGCTAAGGAGGAACCTACTCAGAGTGAAGACGCCAATTCAGATGATGAAGACATTATCAATCTTGAAGAATTCAAGGCATGGAAGTCCCAAGGCAAACTCAAGATGAAGAAACTTGAAGATATACCTGAATCTTCAAATCAACCAATCAGAAGGTCAGAAAGGGAGAGCATAAAACGTATCAGATATGGGTATGATACCTCTCTTGTTACTAAACATTCTGTTTATCTTGCCAAAGACTTGTCAATTGAAGAACCAGGATCATATGAAGAAACAAAAACTCAGATAGAATGGAAAAAAGCTATGGATGAGGAGATTGAAGCACTCAAAGAAATTGACACATGGGAACTAGTACCAAAGAAAGAGTCCATGAAGGTAATTGGATCCAGATGGATCTATAAACTCAAAAGAAATTCTGATGGGTCAATAAACAAGTACAAAGCCAGATTGGTGGCCAAGGGTTTTGCACAAACCCAAGGCATTGACTATGAAGAAACATTTTCACGTGTAGCCAAGATGCCAACCATCAGGGTGTTGGTGAGTGTGGCTGCATCTAAAAATTGGAACATGTATCAATTGGATGTAAAAAATGCTTTTTTGAAGCCCCAACATTTTTTCTTGTATATGTAGGCAAATATTTACAAGCTCATGACCATACAAAAGTATAAGTGAACTAACTCTAAATGAATGTACACATGTATACACATCTTCATTCTCTGAACATGTACTTTCTTCATGCTCCATATCTGGATCTTTTCTTCAGTCCTTGAGTTTAATCCTTCATCAAAACTTCAATTGTTGATTGTCTTGCACCAACATATACTAACTTATTTTGTGTCATCTTGTTGGATTTCTAGTTTGTTTAGGGTGTCCACTAAGTGTTGGATTGCTATTAAGCAAGCCACTTTCTTCCTTGTTTGTTATCTTTTAATAGGCATATCCATGTGTGTGGATACGCATTGTTGGAACTCTCTTGCCCTTAGTTATTAGTACTGTTTCTCCCTCTCTAGATATCCATTTGGCATAACCTTTGTGTCATTGGATAGCCATTATAGAATTTTTCAAGCACACAAATTCAGTGTAGCATTCTCTAAGTATTTTGGGAGAAAACTTTAAGATAGTGAAGTTTGATGATTGACATCTCTCTTTGTGTGTAGGCTGCATAGATCAAAATACCAACCAGACTTTGATATAGCTTCATGTACTTGAATTCTTCTCCTCCATATCTACTCAATTTATGATTCACCTCCATTGGAATAGGTGCTACCCTGCAATCTTCCATTTTAAACTTGATTAGAAAGTTCTTCAAATACTTTTCTTGAGTCACCTATACTCCATATTAAGTATATGGAATCTCCATGGCCAAGAAATATGACAAGTCTCTCAAGTCACTAATCTTGAACTCTTTCTGCATTTGCTTTTTAAGACTTTGTATGCCCTTCTCCTCTATACCTGTAAGAATTATATCATCAACAAATATGTGAATGTAAATGAACCCATCCACACTTGCTTTAACAAGCAAGCTATTATCTGCTTTAGACACTTGGGAATGAAGCTCCTTCAAGGACTTCACAAGTCTAAATTCCATGCTCTTGGGGCGTGCTTCAAACCATACAAAGCTCTCTTGAGCTTACATACATACTTTGCATACCTTTTATCCTTGAAACCTTCTGGTTGCTCCATGAAAACATCATCTGAAATATAACCATTTAGAAAAGCATTCTTCACATCTAATTGACATAACTTCCAACCTTTACATGCAGCAATAGCTATGAGATTCCTTATAGTTGTCATCTTTTCCACAAGACTATAAGTCTCATCATAATCGATACCATATGTCTGAGCATACCCTTTCACGACAAGTCTAGCTTTATATCTAGACACACTTCCATATGCATACCTCTTTGTCTTGTAGACTCATTTGCATCAAATGATCTTCTGATTATTTGGTTGAGAAACCAAATCCCATGTCTCATTCTTTATCAATGCATCCTACTCATCCTGCAGAGCTTTCTCCCAATTTTCGTTACCTTTTGCCTCTTCATATGTAGAAGGGTCTTCCTCTGCTTTCACCATATAAGCATAATCTTTAATGGTTAAAAATGAAGTATCATAGCTATACCTTGTAGGTTGCCATTTGTGCCTTGATGATCTTCTGCGCTCTCCACTTCTTGAAGTTTCTGGTTCATCACATTTTGGATCAAACCTTGGCATTTCTTCAGCTTCAACTAGTGCTTCAGTTCTCTTCTTCATCAAATATTTGAACCTTTTATTTACCTTTCTTTTGGTTCAATGTTTCTTCATCACCTACGTAAATATTAATTGTACTTGCATACCAAGTACCTTGCTCATCAAAAGTAAGATCCTTTGACACAAGGAATTGCTTTGTGGATGGACTCCGCAATCTATAACACATATGCTTATCATCATAATGAATGAACACATACTTCTCAGCTTTCGGTTCCAATTTATCCCTCAACTAAGATGGTACATATGCATAAGCCAAACATCCAAACACTTTGCAATTATCTAAGGTAGGTCTCTTACTCCACCATGCTTCATATGGTGTGATACCCTGCAAAGCTTTACATTGTAGCCTATTAACCAAGTATGTGGCTGTATTTACAACCTCAACCCACAAATAACTAGGACAATTTTTCTCCTTCACCATTGACCTTGCAAACTCAACAATAGTTCTATTTCTCCTTTCTGATACACCATTTTGTTGAGGAGAGTACCTGTAAGTGACTTCCCTTTTGTACCTACATTCCATAAGTAATCACTGAAATCATTGGAGAAATACTCTCCCCCTCTATTTGATCTTCGTCTCTTCAACTTTTGCACTGTGATTCATTCTGCATACATATGATAATGTTTAAATGTATTGAACACCTCTAATTTGATCACATATATAGTGATCCACCTAGTAGCATCATCAACATAAATCACATATTATCTTGAACCATTAATGCTAAAATCGTTTGATGGTTCCCACACATCTGTATGTACCAATTCAAGCCTCTCTAAATACATGAAACCATGCTTATTATATGATTGCTTTTGAGCCTTACCTTATTGACATGCTTCACATCTGTATGTCATGTGTTGACCTACAACATTAGGTAATCCAAGCACTCAACTATTATTGATCATATCCTTAACACCTCTTCCATTGAAATGTCCAAGTCTTTTATGCCAAAGATCTAACTCAGAGATCCTATGTCCTCCATAAGTGATCAAAGCATGACCAACATTGCCTTAAATCTTCAATGTGAATAGACTTTCTTCTTTCTTTCTTGAAACAAATTTTTTATACCCATTGCTAGGGTCTTCCACAAAAACTCCATCATTAGTAAACCTTACTTCATAACCTTTCTCTACAATTTGCCCTACACTTATCAGATTCTTTGGGATTGTGGGAACATAGAGAACCTTCCTTAGAAGAGTGCTTCCATCCTTAGCCTTTACTGATCAAATGGACTTCACATTGTGCTTTGTCTTCTCACCTATTTGAACTACATGATTACTCACCTTATTCTCCAAATCAGTCATCAAAGCTATGTTGCCCACTCAGATGATTGCTACACCGTGAGTCAATGTAGAAGACTCTTTGATCTTCACTTTGTCTTTCACAAGTTGCATTCATAATTAAGGTTGAATCCTCTTTCTGATCTGAAGCATAGTTGTAGTAGGCATTATTGTAGGATTGACTTTGAAAGCCTCTACCTACATTTCTTCCGAAGTAACCTCTACCTTTGAAATTACCTCTCTAATTTCTATTACCTCTTCCTCTTGAATTAAATTTTTTCTTATATCCTCCACCATTTTGATTATTATGCCAACATTCATGAGCCAAATGATTAGTCTTACCACAAATCTAGCAAGCTTTGACACCATCATTATTACTTCTACCTCTTCCTCTTCCTTTGCCACCTCCTCTTCCTCTTAGGAAGTTAGCTTGGCTAGTACTGCCTTCATCTTCATTCATTTGTTGCATGCCTTTGTTAATCTTCTTCTTGTCCTTTGAATACATTGCTTGACGTGTACTCTTATCAACATCACCTTTGATATCTTGATCAAAGGTTAACATATGTCCTAGCAATTGATTCAAATCAGGAGTGAAATGATCTAGTGACAATTCAGTAGATAAGATGAATGGCTTCCATTTCTCATCTCCTCTCAAACCTGTGAAAATTTGTCTTCTTCAATGTCTTCATCAGCTGCTCCTAATGCATCTGCAATATCCTTCATCCTTGCTACATAATCAGAAATAGATTGAGAAGCCTTCTTCTTGAATGTGGTGAACTCTGCCCATAAAGATGCCTTCCTTGACTTTGTAGTGTTTTGGAAATGCTCCTCCAAAGCATTCCATATGTCACTTGCACTTTCAAGCCCTCTTATACGAGGTAACAAGTAATCATTGACTCCCATGTAGATAATGGTCCTTTCTTGAGCATACTTCTTCATGCATGTCTTCAAATCTAAGAGCTCTTCCCTAGTTGGAACACTAGGATCCCTAAATTCTGGTTTTTCTTATTCACCTTTGATGTATCCTATCATATCTTTGCTCATAAGATGAGCTTCCATCCTCATTGACCAAGCATGATAATTTTCTCTATCCAATTTCTCTATCTGCAGAGAATATCTTATCCTTTCTTCACCTGTGTGATAAATTCATCAAAATTTGTGAATAATGAATGTACCTTTACTTCAAATGTAGTTTCTTTTGATCTTGTTGATAGCTTCATGGCTCCTTCTCTAGAAGTCACTTCAAACTTTCACCTTTTGAATCTTCAAAGATTGATTTTTGTATAACTGCAACAGTGAGGGTCCTCCTTTCTTCAATTTTGATGACTCCTGCTCTGATACCACTAATGGAGAGCACCTATATATCAAGAAAAGATCAAAACCTCAACCAATTTTGGAAGAGGAATACCAAATTACCAAACTTTGAACTAACTGTGAAGAAACTAATTATTAAGAAAAGTCTCTTGCACTTACGTCACTCATTGACTCATCAAATGTGTAAAGATGAAACTCTATACAAGGTTTCTACTAAATTTTGTGCACCTTATGCAAGTTAAATATATCCAAAAGATTCAGTAGATCTTGAGATTTTGCTTCAAACAATGCACCTATGTCTGAAACTATTCTTCTATGTAGTCGACCTTGACACCTGCAACTTCTAATGCATGGTTCTTCCAAAAAGGACCCCGTTTATTCAAATTCTTTTAGTCACAAGTAGCTTACCTTTCAACTTAAAGAATGTGTGATTACTTTCTCAAAATGTTACAGTGTAGAGGGAGATCTGATAAAAACATTGACCATCAAGATTGCACCTATTCCTCTCTTCTCTTCTTCACATTTACACATGTAAATGTTGCTACTTAAAATTCTCTCAACCTGATTATAATTAAATTCTGACAACTTTTACAGAGGTCACTCAACTATAGAATTAGACTTGTACAAAAGAATTCATCAAGAAGATAAACAAAGAAGGAGCACTAAGCAAAAGATCGAGGTGCAACTTTATTCTATTCTGGAAAAATTACATTTGAGTGATACATCAGGTGCTTCTCACTTTCTAAAGTCTCTAATGACATCTAAAACTTATCATTCATCATCCCTCATTATGTCTGGAATTTCTACTTGTATATATATTCATATATGTACAAACTCATAACCATTACAAAGTTTTAAGAGAACTAATTACAAGTTTAGTGTACATGTATATACAAGTCTTCATCTTTTGATCATGTACTGATCTTCAAGCCTCATATGTTGATCTTTGCTTTATTCTTTGACTTCAATACTTGTCCAAATCACCAATTTCTGATTGTCCTACACTAACAATACATACGTGTACACATATACATACACATACACACATATACTTACACATATACATGCACATACATATGCACACACATACACTTGCACATGCACATACACATATATGCACATACACAGTTACACATGCACATGCACATACATACATATACACACACATACACATGCACATGCACATACACATACATACACATATACACTTACACATGCACATGCACATACATGCATACACACATATACATATGTACATACATTCATATACACACAAATATTACACACATATACATGCACATATGTACAAACAGGTATTACACATATATAAATGCACATACCTACATACATATACACACATACACATGCACATGGAGATACATGCATATACACATATACATATGCACATACATACATGCACATATATAGATACATACATGCACATATATAGATACATACATACATATACATGCATATAGACACACTTACACATATAAATATATCCCTACATGTGCATATACACATTTTATATACACAAGCATACATAAATATGAATGAATTATATAATTAAAACAATAAAACACATGCTTAATATAAACAATAATAACAATCAATAGAACAAAAGTTTTCATTAATTAATACCATACACATAATTCAAAACATAACTGAAATGCACAATATATAGATTATATATATATATATATATATATATCAATGTAAATACATACCCAATGTCATAATCCAGAATCCTAATCATCATCATCATCAGTAGCAGCATCATGATCATCCTCATCCTCATCATCACGATCATCCACATGATCTGATGTTTCTGTGTGAGCACCCTGTGACAATCGAGATCATCCTTCTTGTGTCTGTCTCTCCACCTCATCCATATCTGCCTCTCCATAATACTCTTGTATTACATATAACAAACATAAATAATTAAAACAATTAAAACATCCATAAAAATAAAATAATTATATAAAATTTAATAATACTCACAAATGCATCCGAATGATCTCACATATACTTGCTCAAACACCGATATCCAAAATGTATAGCATACTGGATCTCATGTTTCATAGGATATCGACCATAATCCTTTCGCTCCATTGAAACAAATAAAAAAGATTAATTTCTTGCATTTTAACTAAAATAAAAAATATACTTACAATAACACATATACTTACAAATGTAGCTACAAAGCCATTATGGTCCATTTGGCCTAGGTGCGATGTGTGGCCCGACTCAACTCTCTTCTTTGCAGTAGTCTGTTTATTTAAAGAAAAACATATATAAATTAAATGTAAAAAATAAATAAAATATATGAGAATTATAAATATAAACTATTAATTTGTATACCTTCTGCTGAGGAAATGACTCCTAAAGACGTAGCTCTCTACGAAAGATCTACCACCTCTCAGGTGGTATGTTAGGTCACCTCTTATTTTTTTCACCATAGAATATGTCTTGTTATTTAATCTCAAATAGAAAACAAGAATCAGAATACATGCACATATATACACACACATACACATACACATACCCACATACACATATACATGCAAACATATACACATACATATATGCATACATATACACATATACATATATATAACATAAACACACATATACATATCCACATATATACATACACACATACACATGCATGCATATACACACATTCATAAAAAATACATGCATTTATCCCACAATAATGTGTATTTGTGTATATGTGAATATGTGTGTATGTGTAAATGTGTATATATGAATATGTGTGTATGTGTAAATATGTATATGTGAATGTTTATGTATGTAAATAATCAGATTATTAATATCAAATACCATTATTTGTAGATTCCGATCAATCAGATGGAACTCCACTACCATCTCCTAATCGTGCAAGGACTATATACTGTAAGTATATCAAACTTTTAATTTTAAATATATTTGATAGATACATAACTGATATATTTTTTTGTTTCTTGTTATAATCCGATTCTGATCAATTAGAGGGCACTCCACCACCTCCTACCCATGCAACGACTTCACATGTGTCCTCCAATAGGAATTATGATGAATTTTACCATCAAGTGCATGTTGGTGAAAATCACAAGCCTAAACACTTGGCTTGAAAGACATCTTGAAGACCCTACATATGTGAAGAAGCATAGGAATTAGTACTAGTGGTTAGTTACCACTTTATCTCATTGTATAAGTCAAATTGACTTGGAATCTTTTGTAATCACCTACTAAAAGGATTCGTGGAAAAAGGTAGAGCTTTGATTGAAGGAATATCTCCTAGGATATAGGAGCTTGATCATAGGGAGCCAAAAGTTTGAATTTGAATTCAAATTCTTACTCATTCTCTATAAAAATGGACATGGAAAAGTCGTGGGTAGACCTCATCACTCCCGAGCTTCTGATTACTGATTTTGAGTGTGTGTGAGGCCTACACTATAGCCCACACCTATCTACACCATTAGGCAATGATTTTCATGCAAGTGGATTTGTATACAAGTGTTCATTAATACATACATTCACATTGTTTCATTTATGAGTTCTCTGTCATACTACTCAAAATTCTGTCAACTTATGAAGGGCATATCTCAGTCATTTCTCCATCAAATTCAGTGATTCAAAGCTTGTTGGATTCAGCTCAAATTTTTCTACATAATATCAAAGTTTGAAGAGATCTATTCAGCCATTTCAGAGAAATATGCATCGAGGTGATCACTGGTCAATATTTGCTACAGTCCTAAAAAATCGGGGGTATAGCTTAACTTGCTAAATTGATTTCTCTTAGCATAGTTTATCTTTTTACATCATTCCACTTGGAATAGTTAGCTTACTAAGCTTATTAGATACCTCTAAAAGGAAGTTTTCCAATCCCTACTGTGCTGGTCACACTGAGCAAATTACCCAGCAGGTGTCAAGACATAAATAGAAGGTTTTCTTGAGTTTGTGAGTTTCAAAGTTATTTGTTTTGATTCAATCATTGCACACATCACTTCCAAAGTACATAGGCCATTTTATGGTGTCATTGGAAAGTTACGGAGCTCTACTTATCAAGTCTGAAGCAAAAGAGGGCTGGTACAAAGCAGGTTTTGGCAATACCTACTCAATCTCTTGGAGCATCCATCCATCTTTCCCAACAATGGTATCAGAGCAAATTAAAGTAAAATGGGAGATGGTTTTCCTTCATTTATTGATAAATTGGAGAGGAAAAACTATCAAGCATGGTCTCTAAGGATGAAGATCTACTTACAAGGAAGGAGTCTCTATGGATACATCTCAGGAGATGAGGAATTGCCCTCATTCAAAACAAGAGGATTACCAACCAGGGAAGAACATGAAAAGCTCAACACATGGTGTGCTAAGGTTGCATTGGCAAGGTCTTATTTACTCAACTCCATCTCTGATTTTCTTTTGCCACATATTAGAAATTGTAAGACATCTCAAGGGACTTGGGAAACCTTGTCATCATATTTTTCCTCCAACACAAGGGTGAGGAGAAATCAGTTGTGGATTGAATTCACAACATTAAGGAAGCAACCTAAGCAAGCTGTTTCAGAATTTGTGACCAAGATTAAAGATGTGGTAGATCAGTTAGCAAGCATAGGAGAAGAGATTGAAGAAGAGCAGATTGTAAGGCAAGTGATCAATGGGATCAAGGCTAATGACAAATGGGAAAGCTTCACCACTGCCATGGACCTTTACATGGACATGCAAATTCCCGATCTTACAACTCTCATGGGACAATTGTTTACTCATGAAGCAGAGCTCAACAAGAATGCAGATACATCCAAAGGTAATAACTCTTCTGCCCTATACACTGATAAGAAGTCTAAGGATAAAGGCAAGAGCAAAAAGGTGGAAGATGAAGGCTCTACCTCCCAAGCCAACTATGCAGGGAGAGGTAGATCATCAAGAGGAAGGGGAAGAGGAGGTAAGCAAGGTAGGGGAAGATCCTATAACTCCTCACCATGTAACATTTGTGGTCTATCAAATCATACTACAGATGAGTGTTTCAGGAATTACAAGAATCAGAGAGGAAGAGGATACCAAAGAGGTGGATACTCACAGTCAAGAGGAAGATTCAATCATCACCAAGGCTAAAACAACAACTACAACAACAATTACAACAATAATTACAATGGAAACTACCAAGGAGGATTCAAATCCAGGAAGGACTACAACAACTACACAGAGGAGCAGGATGACTCTCTTCTGATCATGAACATGACTTCAAAATCAGGTACAAATGATGATCACCTATTCTACATTGACTCTGGATGCTCAAATCATGTACGTGGCAATGTAGCACTACTCTCTGATCTTGAGGAACCAAAGGTAAGCATCAAGTCCAAACAGGTGATGACACCAAGCACTCAGTAGTTAAAGTAAGAAATGTTAAGACTTGTGATGGAAATCAGAATTTGTTGAGCAGGGTACTCTATGTACCAACCATTACCAAAAATTTGATGAGTGTTCGACACATTGTGGAGAAAGGTTTGCAGGTTAGATTCAACCAATATGGAGCATTTGTGGAGGATCCAAGACATGGGTTCAAGAGGATTGCTAAAGGAGAAAAATCAGGTAGACTTTTCACTTTTGAGTTGGAAGACATAAAAAATATTCCACTATACAGTTATAAAGATCAAACACTTTCAGAACTTGAGATTTGGCACAAAAGATTAGGGCATATAGGAGAAAGAACCTTGAAGCAAATATGCAGGGACCAATGTGTGCTTGGAATACCTAATGTATCCAAGCAACATATGATTTATAAGTGTGGTGCTTGTCAGTTTGGGAAGTCTCACAGGTTACCCTTCTCAAGGAAAGGTTACATGCATGAAGATTACCTAGAGCTTGTTCATACAGATGTATGGGGACCAAGCAAAGACCCCTCAGTCTCACGATCAAGGTACTATGTGTCTTTCATTGATGATTATAGCATATGGACTGTATTGTACTTCATGAAGCATAAAGATGAGGTGTTTAATTGCTTTAAGAAATACCTTGCACTTGTTGAGAATCAGACAGGAAAGAATTTGAAGAGACTAAGATCAGATGGAGGAGTTGAGTACTTCTCCAATGAATTTGAAAACTTCTTGCAGGAGAGAGGCATCAAAAGAGAAATCACCATAAGGTATTCTCCTGAACAGAATGGGGTAGCTGAGAGAAGAAATAGGTTGATTGTTGAGACAGCTAGGTCTATGTTGAATGAGAAAAAGTTACCTAATTATCTATGGGTAAAGAGTGTTTCTACTGCCACTTATCTCATAAACAGGTTACCATCTAAATCCCTTGATGGGATGACACCCTATGAAGCATGGCATGGTAAGAGACCCTCACTAGACCATTGCAAGATATTTGGATCTGTAGCATATGTACACATTCCTTCTCAGATAAGAGGCAAACTAGACCCAAAGGCTGAAAAGTGCATCTTTATTGGGTATGATCTAAATCAAAAAGGTTACAGGTTTTATAACCCTTCCAATAAGGGATTCATGGTAAGCAAAGATGTTGTTTTTGATGAAAATGATTCTTGGTATGAGAATGAATGCAGGAAGGTTAAATTACCCTATGATTTGGAAGAGGAGTTTCCAAGTCTTGCTAAGGAGGAACCAACTCAGAATGAAGACATAAGTTTAGATGATGAAGACACTATCAATCTTGAAGAGTTCAAGGCATGGAAGTCCAAGCGCAAGATGAAGATGAAGAAGCTTGAACATATACCTGAATCTTCAACTCAATCAATCAGAAGATCACAAAGAGAAAGCAAAAAACCTATCAGATATGGGTATGATACATCTCTTGTTACTAAACATTCTGCTTATCTTGCCAAATATTTGTCAAATTAAGAACCAGGATCATATGAGGAAGCCATAACCAAATCATAATGGAAAGAAGCTATGGATGAAGATATTGAAGCACTCAAAGAAAGTGATACATGGGAGTTAGTACCCAAGAAGGACTCCATGAAGGTAATAGGATCCAAATGGATCTATAAACTTAAAAGAAATTCTGATGGCACAATTAATAGGTACAAAGCCAGATTGGTAGCCAAGGTTTTGCACAAACCCAAGGCATTGACTATGAGGAGACATTCTCACTTGTGGCCAAGATGCCAACTATCAGAGTGTTGGTTAGTGTGGCTGCATCAAAAAATTGGAATATGTACCAATTGGATGTCAAGAATGCTTTCTTGAATTGATGGATTTCAGAGGAGGTATATATGTCACAACCTCTTGGCTATGAGGAACCTAAGAAGGTAACATATTTTTGCAAATTAAAAAAAGCTTTATATGGATTGAAGCAGGCACCTAGCGCGTGGAATTATAGGTTAACTACATACCTCCAAGATAAGGTTTTGTTATGAGCAAGGCAGATACTTCTCTATTCATTAAGAGAAGTAATTCAGAGGTAATATACCTTTGTGTTTATGTTGATGACATCATAATTACAGGTAATGATGTCAATGGAATCAGACAAATCAAGAGCCAGATGATGAAGGAGTTCAAGATCAATGATCTTGGTCTATTGAAGTATTTTCTTGGGCTTCAGTTAGTTTATACTAACTCAGGAATATACATTACTCAGAAAAAATACATACAGGATATGTTGAAGAAGTTTCACTTGCAGGATGCTAAAGTAGCAAGCACTCAATGGAGGTAAACTTAAAATTAAGTGCCTATGAAGGTGATGAAGTCAATGACATTACATGTTATCAAAGTATGATGGCTAGTTTGAACTATGCTACCTTAACAAGGATAGATATTGCATATGGAGTTAGTGTGCTAAGTCAATTTATGCACAAGCCAAGGATACCTCACTTAGAGGCTGCCAAGAGAATCTTGAAGTATCTCAAGGGTACACCGAACCATGGTTTGTATTTCCCTTACACTTCAAATATTGATATCAAAATTTATTCATATGCAGATTGGGCATGATGCAAGGATGATAGGAGGAGCACTTCTGCATATATTTCTTTTGCAGGTGATAAGCCAATATCTTGGTCTGCAAAGAAGCAACCAACTCTTGCATTGTCTTCTACAGAGGCAGAGTGTAGAGGGTTGGCTAATGCCACACAAGAAGCTATTTGGATTAAGCTTTTGTATACAGAATTGGGTTTATATAATAGGTCTCCAATAATCTTTGGAGATAATACAAGTTTTCTTCACCTTGCAGCAAATCCTATATATCATGCTAGGACCAAACATATAGAGGTCCATTACCATTATGTAAGAGAGAAGTTGATAAGCAAAGATATTCAATTGACCTATGTATCAACCAACATGCAATGTGCAGATTTGTTGACTAAAGCTTTGGATGGAACCAAACTTTGTAGGTTCAAAGCAATGATTGGATTGCAGGATATACATGAAGATTGAAGATGAAGACCAAGCCAAAATGTTTGGCTTCAGGGGAAGTTGTTGGTGTAAATCACAAGCCTAAACACTTGGCTTGAAAGACATCTTGAAGACCCTACATATGTGAAGAAATATAGGAACTAGTACTAGTGGTTAATTACCACTTTATCTCATTGTAAAAGTCAAATTGACTTGGAATCTTTTGTAATCACTTACTTAAGGGATTCGTGGAAAAAGCTAGAGCTTTGATTGAAGGAATATCTCCTAGGATATAGGAGCTTGATCATAGGGAGCCAAAAGTTTGAATTTGAATTCAAATTCTTACTCATTCTCTATAAAAATGGACATGGAAAAGTCACGGGTAGAACTCATCACTCCCGAGCTTCTCATTACTGATTTTGAGTGTGTGTGAGGCCTACACTATAGCCCACACCTATCTACACCATTAGGCAATGATTTTCATGCCAATCGATTTGTATACAAGTGTTCATTAATACATACATTCACATTGTTTCATTTCTAAGTTCTCTGTCATACTACTCAAAAGTCTATCAACTTGTGAAGTGCATATCTCACTCATTTCTCCATCAAATTCAGTGATTAAAAGCTTCTTGGATTCAGCTCAAAGTTATCTACATATTGACAAATTGTGAAGAGATTCTATTCAGCCATTTCAGAGAAATACGCATCCAGGTGATCACTGGTAAATATCTGCTACAGTCCTAAAAACTCGGGGGTATAGCTTAACTTGCTAAATTGATTTCTCTTAGCATAGTTTATCTTTTTACATCATTCCACTTGGAATAGTTATCTTAATAAGCTAATTAGATACCTCTAAAAGGAAGTTTTCCAATTCCTACTGTGCTGGTCATACTGAGAAAAATACCCAGTAGGTGTCAAGACATAAATAGAATGTTTTCTTGAGTTTGTGAGTTTCAAAGTTATCTGTTTTGATTCAATCATTGCACACATCACTTCCAACGTACATAGGCCATTTTATGGTGTCATTGGAAAGCTAAGGAGGTCTACTTATCAAGTCTGAAGAAAAAGAGGGCTGGTACAAAGAAGGTTTTGGTAGTACCTACTCAATCTCTTGGAGCATCCATCAATCTTTCCCAATAGTGCATATCATATGTTGGTGTAACTCTTGTTATGGCATGTATCGAAGAGCACGATTGGAATGTATTGAGCTTTAGGCAGAGTATGGTACTTTTGAGCATGCACCAGCACGTGATCAACGTGATAATGCTTGGATATGTATTTTTTCTATAAATTAATGTCATTATTTTATTTAAAAATCATATACAAAATCAGATTATTATTGATATACAAGAATAGTTTCTCAATGATGATGATGATGATGATAATTCTCATACTCATAATGTTAATACACCTCATACACGTCATGGACTTGATGCTCATCAATTACAAGAACAGGTTTCTAGAAATCCTCTACCTCCTAGTTTAGAGACTGAAACGGCTAGAGATCATCCATTGCCAGCTGGTGATCTTTCTCTAATACAAACATATGATAGAAGAAGATATGGAGGATGGAATAGAGGACCAATTCCTTTAGATAGAGAGATTTTTAACTTTTGGGGTAATTGCTATATGATTGCTCGATCCACTATTGCTAATGTTGTTCATGGTCTCTTTATTGTAGAGGATTTGTATGTGCCTCCGTACTCTGAAGTCACTCTTATGTCATTTTGTGGTCCTATATATGGATGTGGAGATTAGCATCGACTTACACGTTATGTTCAAAGCATGAGTACTTATGGAATATGCTTAAATACAACATCCCTTACTAGTAGAAGGATTTCACATGTAGAAAATGAAAGATAATATATTGATGGAAGGCCTTACATGCATGGAAATATAACAAGTTTAATAAATAGTAGTCGAGGGTTAAATAATAGTTCAAAGACTAATTGCACATTTAAGGAGCATGAAAATAGTCATGAATTACCATACATGAGTAGAGATGTATCAAGATACATAGTTGTCAATGCTATTACTACATTACATGCAGGTGATGAATTATTAGTGAATTATGGATGGTGTAGACCTCCAAGAGCACATTTTAGCTAGAGACAGGATGGAAATTTCTATCCATATTTAATAACTTATATATTTAATTTTATGTTTCAAGTTTAGTTTTTATTCATTTATGAAATATTAATGACTTTTATTCATGTGTGTAGATTCCAACGTATGATGTTGGCGATATTCCTCCACACCATTCACAATTGCCAATAAGACCTCATTTACCAGAAGCTTCTATGAGGGGTCTACCCAAAAGTGATCCTGTGGAATATGCAAGGTTTAAAGACCTATATTCAAAAGAAAATAAAAAACAAGATTTGTGGGATAATGATGAAGATGATGGCATGGCAGATTTTATTGAGGATTGGTATCAAAATGAGAGTGAGAGCATTGATATTTCAAAAATTGAGAAATATCTTCAAGAGGAATGTTTAAATTATGTATATGAAGGAAGTCGTTTGACAGGACTAAGTGCGAGATTACTTATTCTCAAACTTCAAATTTGTTTTGGATGGAATAATGTATCTCTTTTGACACTATTGAGGTATAATTTTTAATTTCCTATCTATTTATATATATGCATGCATAAATATATACATATAAATACATGCATACATAGACATACAGTACATATATATACATGAATGTATACACACATATAAACATACACACACATATACACACATATAAACATACACACACATATACACACATACACAGGTTATGAGAGTAAATTCAAATTATACATACCTGTATCGAATGAAGATATTTTGTCCATCTAGCCTTTTGAATTGTTCGCCCAACCTTTAGAATCTGTGTGACACATCTGCTTCTCCTATTCTAGTCAACCTAATATGTACATTGCTAACTCTTTTATGAACTTTTCATTCAAATATTAAGTATGAGTTAGCTATGGAGGTATTAAGTTGTTTGAAAAATAGGAGAAGTAAATTTACCTTGAAGATTTTGAAGGATGGAAGAATAATTTTAAAGGATGGGTGGACACAAAGTGTCCATTCAGTGCAGGTTTGTTGTTTACCTTAGCTACAATAAGAACAAGAACTTGCATTGAATGAACACTTTATGTCCACCCATACTTTAAAACTATTCATCCATCTTCCAAAATCGTCGAGAGAAATTTGCTTGTCTTATTTTCCAAATGACCTAATACCTCCATAGTTAACTGATACTTAATCCTTGTAAACAAATATGTAAGTCTTAGTTATCAAGGCAGGTAATAGATTGACTATAAAATGGGAGACAGCCAAACGATTCAGTGGTCTAGATATGAAAGTTTGCAAACCACAATACACAAAAAAAAAACAAAATTAAATATACGCAGATACACATCCATACATACATATACATACATACATATACATACATACATATACATACATACATACACATTCATACATACATACACATACATACATACATACATACATATATACATACATACATACATACATACATACATACATACATACATACATACATACATACACATATATACACACATACACATACATATATGCATACACATACGCATACGTATATATACATACATGTACACTTATAGAACACATATACACACATACATACATATACACATACACATGCGTATATGCATGCACATGCATATACAAATCCGCATACACATACAATAAGCATACACATATATAAAATTATATGCACACACACACACACACACATATATATATATATATATTTCTTTACTTACTTTTATTAATATGTCTTCTTTTCATGAACTTACAAGTTATTATCTAAAATTTTTTTTACCAAGCTAGAATATTCTTCCTACCCCACATGATGAAATTGAGAAGATAATTAATAATCTTGGTATAGATTATCAATGTATACATGCATGTCCTAACGATTGTATTTTATATAAAGGTGAATATGCAGACTTTTTAACATGTCCAAAATGTCAATCTCCTCAATATAAGGAAGGTAAAATCCCAAAAAAGATATTGAGACATTTTCCATTAGCTCCATGGATTAGACATATGTTTCAAAGCCCCGAATTATCAAATCTTTTGATTTAGGGACATAATCATAAAAGTACAGATGGAATAATCAGAATTCCTCGTGATAGTGTTGCTTTTTAGCATATGGATTCTACATGGCCAGATTTTTCACAAAATCCACTGAATCTAAAGTTAGGAGTTCCATTAGATGGGTTAATCTATTCTCCATGAAATCCAGTAAATGTTCAACATGGCCAGTGGTAGTCATAAACTACAATCTTCCGCCATATCTTAGCATTAAAAAGGAACATTTAATGTTTTCAATTTTAATCCTAGGAAAAAGAAAAGTTATAGATATGAATATATATCTTGCTCCTCTCATTGATGATCTCCGAGAGCTATGGAGTGGTATTAATGTCATTAATGTATCGAAAAGTATCAATGAAAGATATATTGGGGTTTGTGGTATTGTGGCTTGGACTATTCACGATTTTCTAGATATGGTGTTTGTTCAAGTATTGATGTAATTGTTTTGTTCAATATGCATACAAATAAATGTGAGGTAATCTAACTATATTTTTATCATTTTCATGATAGAAGAATAGCTACTCAGGGTTAAAAAGCTTGTCCATATTGTGGTGATTGCTTGAGATCAATCTATAGTAAGAATCTCAACAAAAATATTTATCTTCCACATCAATGATTCTTGCTTGATGATCATCCATTAGGATCTAAAAGATGGATCTCTGATAGATCCAGAATAAAAAAGCTTCAGTGATGATGAAGATAATGAGTATGTGAAGAGAGGTAAAGGAAAATTGGCAGTTGTAGAGAATATATCAATATGGTATTCTTTGGAGTATTGGAAAGAGTTAAAAGTATGTCATCTTCTTGATCCTATGCATATATTCAAGAATATTGGTTATTCATTATGGCAGCATCTTCTTGGACTAAAAGATACCATAGCATCAAGGAATGATTTGAAGGAGCAAAACTCAAATCCAAAGTTATGGCCAGTTTTTGATAGACATTGACAGGAAAAGACTTATGCACCTCCTTCTTGAGTACTTACAAGAAAAGAGACACATACTATCAACAATAGGATTCAATTGATTCAGACTCGTACAAGATATGGAGCATCTTTCTAGAACATGTTTACTATGGATGATAAGAGATTATCTAGGTTAATGACCCATGATTGGCATAACTTTTTGAAACATATTTTACCTTTGGTTATCGATGGATGTACAATCAAAGGAGTACGAGATATGATCTATCATCTTGGATCGCTTATAAGGTAATTACATTACTTTTATATTTAATATATATAAATATTTGATATCTTTTATTTTTGAATTACCTTCTTTATAATTTCTTTTATAATATGTATAGATGGATTACATCAAAAGAGATTGACAAAAACTCGATCCCAAAAACAAACTTGAATGAAAAGAGCTACTATGTTTGATGGAGAAAGAGCTTCATACTTCATTTTTTGATATTCAGGTTCATTTATTAGTCCATCTCGGAGATGAAATAGAGATTGCAAGTGTTTTCAACATTCAATGGATGTTTTGGGTCGAGCGATTTATGGGAATACTAAAAGGTTATGTGCGACAAAGAGCGAAACCAGAAGGATCCATGGAAAAGGTTTGGATGCTTGAAGAGTGCATGTACTATGTTAGTAAGTACCTTGAAAGAGTTCATGAAGAAGCTCCATGTGCATGGACCAACGAGTCTTCTTCAAAAATAACAAATGATGTATTATCGGGTAAGGGAGTTCCATTTTTATTTACATTTCAAGAAAAAATTGATGTTTCTACTTTTGTAGCATATAATAGCAAATGCAAGCATTCCTTAGCTAGTACGAACAAGAACTTCAAAATCTCCGAAGTAAAAGACGGAGAAACAAAAGATATAGACGTAATCGCGATAATAATGAGATTAAAAATATATCTTCTTTCATGGATAGGCTATATAGTCATTTGCAATGCACCAACGCCAATAATGAATAAATATTATATGAGCAGAGAGAGTTAATGATAGGTTGTGAATGAAAGGTAATTTTATTTTAATAATATTCTTTTTTCTCATAAATGTATATTAGTTTCTCTTTACTAATTTAATTTCTTTTGCAGGCTCGAATGTTCACTAATACGTGGGCTTTTGGACAGCATATTAGAATCAAAGACATTGATTCTTTACGTAAAATAGAGGATTCTAGTATTGTTGCTTCTTTCAAGCAACTATCACGTGCTAGCTCAAAAGTCTTGAATCTTATAGATGGGGAACTTGGTTACATGGGAACTATTGTTGGTATGTACGAAATATCATTTTGTACATTCAAACAGGTAGAAAAAAGTTTATATTTTTTATTATAGAGTTTATTATTTTTTAAGCGCCTAATAATGGTTTTTGTTTTTATATATTTTGATAGGTCATATTGAAGGTTGACTGGTTTTGAGCCGAGTATAAAGGTAGTAATTCCACACTGAGAAAGGAATTATCTAGGTTTAGGGAAATTGACTCTTCCAAGGTAATGTGATCTACCAAAGAACCATATATTCTTCCTAGGCATATTGAACAAGCATTTCTTTATATAAACCCAGATGCTCATCCTTGGTGGCAAGTCATTCATGTTCAACCTAGAGGTAGGTCATTGTTTGAATAGTTTATTGTTAGAGAGATCGAAGAAAGTCCTCTTGATGAGTCACCATCAGATACTGATACATCAACATCTGAAAGAGAAATTAGAATCATTATACATGATAATGATACTAATATTTTTTATGAAGAGGATAATACTCTACATATTGATTCTATTGATGATGAAGAGGAATTACCAAAAATCGATATTAATCCATCAATAAATGATGTCATTCATGAGAACACAGATTCAACAATAGAATAAATAAATGAAATCAATAAGGATAATGAAGATGAGACTATATTGATGTCTTACCAAAATGATGGCAATAATGAAAACATATGAGCAGATTAGATAGTAAATTCTACTCTAGTTATCGATCAATAACTTGAATCATTTGAATGGATATCAGATATTAGATTCTTCTTTATTCAACTAGAATATCGATGAATCCTACTAGAGAGATGAAATCATGTTCTTTTAAGTTATAACATGAAGCTCGGGGGTATGCCTAATTATTTTATATATAGCTTTATTCGAGGAGAACATTTTTGTTATGTATGTATGCATATGTGTGTGTATTCATGTGTATTATATCTATACATGTGTTAGTATGCACATATGTGTTTTTCATGTATATGTATGTGTGTGCATGTGTGTGATATATGTATACATGTGTTAGTATGCACACGTGTATATATGCATATGCATTTGTGTAATATATGAAAATGTGTTTATAATTATGTATGCATGTATAAGTATACATGTGTGCATGTAGGCATGTATATGTGATGTGTACATGTATATATGTATATGCGTCTATGTGTAAATGTGTACATGTAAATATGTATGCATGTATATATATACATGTGTGCATATAGGCATGTATGTGTGATGCATAATGTATCTACATCATTGTATATTTATGTATGTGTATCTACATGATATATATGTATCTTTATATATATCATGCTCCTCATTGATTCGAGTAGCTATATATAGAGGCATATATATAGTAGCTATATATGTGTGTATTCATTATATGTGTGTAACTGCATGCATGTGTATTGTGTGTGTAAATATGCATGTACGTGTGTGTATGTATAAATATGCATGTATGTGTAAATGTGCATGTATGATGTATATGTGTGTGTATGCGTGTATTTGTACCTCTAGTCGCACTCTTCTCTCTCTCTCTCTCATATACATACATACATACATACATACATAAACATACATACTCATCCATATATATATAAATAAAAGCAATGCTTATCGTGCATTATCACGACAATGAGCCATAAGTGTTTGCATCCCTTTTAGACACCACTTATGCGACCATCCTGTCCCAAACTCTGTCTCAAGTGAACTAAGTACGTATTTTTTATCCCTCATATCATGCTCACTATAAAAATTAAAAAGAAATCATGTAAATAAAACATTAGATATTTATTTCAATTTATATGTAAAATTTATACTTACTTCCACTACAAGTGGACAAGGCACAGGTAAGAGTCGCATAATGCTCACATTCTTCTCTTCAACTCCAATCCATTCCCTATATACACTATATTCCCCTCTGGCTCTCTATCGCACTCTAGCCCTAAGGTGCCTATGCATGCCCTCATAGGTACCTGTGCTTTGCTCTCATGAACTGTGGTGGTATAAGTGTCCTAAAAATAGATAGATAAAAATAAATAAAAATATGTGTTATAATATCATTAGAAAATTATGAAAGAAAAAACATACCTATGAGCAGATAACTGTCTTCTTGCATGTGGAGCCACAGAAGAGTCTTCCTCTGATCGCTCGGTAAGCATCTCGATCGTAAAATCCAGCTCATCATCACGAATCTCTGAGTACTCATGCATGATGATCCCTAAAGTATCAGGTGGAACTCTTGCTCTCATAAGACTTTTTATGAGAGTGTGTTTTGCCTTTCTCTCTATGCTAGGATCCATAATACATGTACATATAAAACAAAATGGGTTAGCAATCAATATATGTACATGTACATATGTATGTATGTGTTTGGATGTAAGCATGTATGTATGCATATGCATGCGCATTATGTGTGCAAATGTATGCATGTGTGTGTATGTGTGTGTATGCATGTAAGTATGTATGCATTCAGATGCATATGCATTATGTATGCATGTATGTGTATGTGTGTGTATGCATGTAAGTATGTATGCATTCAGATGCATATGCATTATGTATGCATGTATGTGTATGTGTGTGTGTATGTGTCTCTATGTGTGTGTATGCATATATGTGTGTGTCTATGCATATATGTGTGTGTATGTGTCCATGTGTGTACATGTGTGTGTATTTGTGTCTGTGTGTATGTGTGTATATACGTGTGTATCTGTATATATGTGTCTATATGCATGTGTATGTATGTGTGTAAATGTGTGTGGATGTGTGTATGTGTGTGTGTAAGTGTGTATTTGTCTATGTGTGTATGTGTGTGTCTATGTGTGTATATAATGTGTATCTGTATATATGTTTCTATATGCATGTGTATGTGTGTGTGTCTCTGTGTGTATAAATGTGTGTGGATGTGTGTATGTGTGTGTGTAAGTGTGCGTGTGTCTATGTGTGTATATACTTGTGTATCTGTATATATGTGTCTATATGCATGTGTATGTGTGTGTGTAAATGTGTGTGGATGTGTGTATGTGTGTGTAAGTGTGTATGTGTCTATGTGTGTGTATATGTGTGTGTATCTCTATGTGTGTGTAAGTGTGTATGTCTATGTGTGTATGCATGTGTGTATAATGTGTGTGTGTATTTGTGTGTGTGTGTGTGTAAGTGTGCATGTATCTGTGTGTGTATGTGTGTATGTGTGTATGTGTGTATGTGTGTATGTGTGTATGTGTGTATGTGTATGTATATGAGTGTGTGTATGTGTGTATATGTGTGTATGTTTGTATGTGTGTATGTTTGTATGTATTCATGTGTATGTGTGTGTGTAAATCTATGTGTATATGTGTGTGTATGTGTGTGTATGTGTCTATGTGTGTATGTGTATGCATGTAAACATGTATGTATGCATATGCATATGCATTATTTATGCATATGTATGCATGTGTGTGTGTATGTGTGTGTATGCATGTAAGTATGTTTGTATGCATATGCATATGCATTATGTATGCATCTATGTGTATGTGTGTGTATGTCTCTCTATGTGTGTGTGTATGCATATATATGTGTGTATGTGTGTGTATGCATGTAAGCATGTATGTATGCATATGCATCTGCATTATGTATGCATATGCATGTGCATTATGTATGCAGATGTATGCATGTGTGTATATGTGTGTGTGTATGTGTATGTATGCATGTAAGTATGTATGTATGCATATGCATATGCTTTATGTACGCATCTATGTGCATGTGTGTGTATGTCTCTCTACGTGTGTGTGTGTGTATGCATATATGTGTGTATATGTGTCTATGTGTGTGTATAAGTGTCTATCTGTGTGTATATGTGTGTGTATGTGTGTGTGTCTATGTGTCTCTGTGCCTATGTGTGTGTGTGTGTGTCTAAGTGTGTATATACATGTGTATCTATATATATGTGTTTGTATGCATGTGTATGAGTGTGTGTAAATGTGTCTAGATATGTGTGTGTGTAAGTGTGTATGTTTCTATGTGTGTGTATATGTGCGTGACCATGTGTGTGTGTCTATGTGTGTATGTGTGGTGTCTATGTGTGTATATATATGTGTGTGTGTATGCATGTGTATGTGTGTGTGTGTGTAAATTTGTGTGTATATCTGTGTGTGTAAATCTATGTGTATATGTGTGTGTATGTATGTGTGTGTATCTATGTGTGTATGTGTGTGTCTATGTGTGCATATATGTTGGTGCAAGACAATCACCAATTGATGTTTTGACATGGAAATAAAGTCAAGATTTGAAGGAAAGATTCAAAGTTATGAAGCAAGGAAGAAGTATACATTCAGAAGAGGAAGACATATACACATATGTACAGATAGTTCAATTATGTTCTTAAGAAGTCATAAGGTTGTAAATTTTTGTATATATATGCTATGAAAGTGTCGGGGCAAATATGAGAGAGCACGAGAATAGAGAAATGAGAAGCTGTAAGAGTCATTAGACATATGAGAAGTTAGTTGAACTCTCTCTCATCATTCAGTTGTAAACTCCTTCAGAAATGAAAGATTTTTGCGCCCGATGTTTCTGAGTTTTCTCTTCTTGTGTTAGATCTTCTGTGAAATGCTTTTGTACAAGTCTAAGTCTATAGGTGATCGACCTCTGTACAAATTTTTAGCTTCCAATTGTGATCAGGCTAAGAGAATTATGTGTAGGAACATTTGTATGTGAAGAAGTGTTCACTGGTTCTTGAAACAGGCAAAATTCGAAGTCAATGATTTGATCATTTCTCACTCCACAGTTTAAAGTTTTGAGCAAGCAAGCACTCAATCTTTAAGTTGGAAGGTAAGCTACTTGTGGCTAAAAGCATTTGCTTAAACAGGTTCTATTCTTGGAGAACCATGTCTTACAAGTTATAGGTGTCTAAATCGACTTCTCAGAAGTATAGTTTTAGACATAGGTGACTTGTCAATTTGATTTCTCAAAATCTACTTAATCTTTTGCAGTAATTCAACTTGGAGAAGGTGCGAAATCTTTAGGCAACACCCTGTGCAAAGTTTTTATCAAAAACTTTACACATTTGCTTAGTCAATGAGAAAGATAAGTGCAGCAGACTTTCTGTAGAATCATCCTCTTCACAGATTTTCCAAAATCCTTATAATTGAATGTTGATCCTCTAAATTGGTGAAGATTTTGACTTACTCTTGATATAGAGGTGCTCTAATTTCAAGAGTAGGTTGTTCTTTTGGAGACTAACACTCTCCATCAGTGGTATCAGAGCAGGAAGTATCAGAATTGAAGGAAGGAGGATCCCGACTGCTGCAGGTGCAAAGAATTCAACATCTGAAGGTTCAAAAGGTGAAAGCTTGAGGATAAAGCTTGAGAAGGATATCATACGATATCAAGGAACTCAAAAGGAGTGTCATTCGAAGTAAAGGTAACCTTATACTTTATAAAGATTGAAGAATTCAATACACATGTGAAGAAAAGATGGGAGATTCTCTTCAGATAGAGAAATTGGATAGAGAGAACTATCCTGCATGGTCAATGAGGATGGAAGCTCATCTTATGAGCAAAGACTTGATAGCTTACATTACAGGTGAAGAAGAAAAGCCTCAATTCAGAGATCCTAGTGTTCCAACTAGGGAGGAATTGTCAGATTTGAAGAATTGGATGAAGAGAGATGCTCAAGCTAGGAGCATTATCTATATGGCATTCAATGACTACTTGCTACCTCACATTAGAGGTCTTGAAAGTGCAAGTGATATATGGAATGCTTTGGAGGAGCATTTCCAAAATACCACAAAGTCAAGGAAGGCATCTTTGTGGGCAGAATTTACCACTTTCAAGAAGAAGGCCTCTCAATCCATCTCAGATTATGTAACCAGAATGAAGGACATTGCAGATGCATTAGGAGCTGTTGATGAAGACATTGAGGAGGATAAATTGGTAAGGCAAATACTCACAGGTTTGAGAGGTGATGACAAATGGAAGCCATTTATTTTGTCCACTGAATTATCACTTGATCATTTTACTCCTGACTTAAATCAGTTGCTAGGACATATGTTAACCTTTGAGCAGGATGTCAAAGGTGAAAGTGACAAGAGTAAAGGTCATGCAATGTACTCAAAGGATAAGAAGAAAAATAGTAAAGGAAAGCAACAAGCAAATGAAGATGAAGGCACAACTAGTCAAGCCAACTTCCTAAGAGGAAGAGGAGGTGGCAAAGGTAGAGGAAGAGGCAGGAACAACAAAGATGGAGTCAAAGCTTGCTGGATTTGTGGTAAGACAAATCATTTAGCTAATGATTGTTGGCATAATAATCAGAGTAATGGTGGATATAATCAGAATTTTAATTCAAGAGGAAGAGGTGGCAGAAATCAAAGAGGTAATTTCAGAGGTAGAGGTAGTAGGGGTTACTTTGGAAGAAATGCAGGTAGAGGATTCCAAAGTCAACAATACAATAATACCTACTACAATTATGCTTCAGATCAGAAGGAGGATTCAACATTGATAATGAATGCAACTTGTGAAAGGCAAAGTGAAGACCAAAGAGTCTTTTACATTGACTCAGGGTGTAGCAATCATCTGAGTGGTAACATAGCATTGATGATTGATTTGGAAAATAAGGTGACTAATCATGTTGTTCAAATAGGAGACAATACAAAGCACAATGTGAAGTCAATTGGATAAGTAAAGGCCAAGGATGGTAGCACCTTATTGAGTAAGGTCTTGTATGTTCCTACAATTCCTAAGAATCTGATAAGTGTAGGACAAATTGTTGAAAAAGGTTATGAAGTGAGGTTCACTAATGAAGGAGTGTTTGTGGAAGACCCTAGCAATGGGTATAAACAAATTGTTTCAGGGAAGAAAGAAGGAAGATTTTTCACATTGAAGATTCAAGGTAATGTTGGTCATGCCTTGTTCACTTATGGAGGACATAAGATCTCTGAGTTAGATCTTTGGCACAAGAGGCTTGGACATTTCAATGAAAGAGGTATCAAAGACATGATTAACAATGGTGCAGTGCTTGGATTGCCTAATGTTGCAGGTCAACATATGACATACAGATGTGAGGCATGTCAATTAGGTAAGGCTCATAAGCAATCTTATTCCAAGCATGGTTTTATGTATTCAGAGAAGCTTGAGTTGGTACACACAAATGTGTGGGGACCATCAAAGGATTTCAGTATCAATGGTTCAAGGTATTATGTGATTTATGTTGATGATGCTACCAAATGGATCACTATCTATGTGATCAAAGATAAGTCAGAGGTATTCAATACATTCAAACATTATCATGTGTATGCAGAAAGAATTACAGGTCATAAGTTGAAGAGACTAAGGTCAGATGGAGGGGGAGAGTATTTCTCTAATGAGTTCAGTGATTACTTGTGGAATGCAGGTATAAAAAGGGAGGTTACTTGCAGGTACTCTCCTCAACAAAATGGTGTAGCAGAAAGGAGGAATAGGACTCTTGTTGAGTTTGCAAGATCCATGATGAAGGAGAAAAATTGCCCAAATTATTTGTGGGCTGAGGCTGTAAATACAGCCACTTATCTGGTCAATAGGCTACCATGTTAAGCCTTGTAGGGTATGACACCATATGAGGCATGGTGGGGTAAGAGACCTACATTAGACCATTGCAAAGTATTTGGATGTTTGGCATATGCATATGTGCCATCACAATTAAGACACAAATTGGAACCTAAAGCTGAAAAGTATGTGTTCATTGGTTATGATGATAAGCAGATGGGATATAGGTTGTGGAGTCCATCCACAAAACAATTCATTGTGTCTAAGGATGTTACCTTTGATGAGCAAGGTACTTGGTATGCAGGTACTATCAGTATTAATACAGGTGATGAAGAAGTTGTGAGTCAAAGGAAAGGTAAATCAAAGGTACAGATATTTGATGAAGAGGAGAATAATGAAGTGCAGGTTGAAGTTGAAGAAATGCCAAGATTTGATATTGAGTGTGAAGAACCACAAACCTCAAGGAGTAAAGAACTTAGAAGGTCATCAAGACACAAGCGGCAACCTACAAGGTATAGCTATGATACTTCTTTTTTGGCTACCAAAGATTATGCTTACATGATAAAAGAAGATGAAGACCCTTCTACATATGAAGAGGCAAAAGGTAAAGAAAATTGGGAGAAAGCTATGCAGGAAGAATATGATGCATTGATAGAGAATCAAACATGGGATTTGGTTCCAAAACCAAATAGCCAGAAGATCATTGGATGTAAGTGGGTCTACAAGACAAAAAGGTTTGCAGATGGAAGTGTGTCTAGGTACAAAGCTAGACTTGTTGTGAAAGGGTTTGCTCAAACAAATGGAATTGATTATGATGAGACTTATAGTCCTGTGGCAAAGATGACAACCATCAGAACACTCATAGCAATTGCTCCATGTAAAGGTTGGAAACTGTGTCAATTAGATGTGAAGAATGCTTTTTTGAATGGTTATATTTCAGATGATGTTTTCATGGAGCAACCTCAAGGATTCAGAAATGGAAGGTATCCAGATCATGTGTGTAAGCTCAAGAGAGCTTTATATGGCTTGAAGTAGGCCCCAAGGGCATGGAACTATAGGCTTGTAAAGTTCTTAAAGGAACTTGGATTTCAAGTATCTAAGGCAGATAGTAGCTTGCTTGTTAAAGCAAGTGATGATGGTTCATTTACATGTGCATATATGTTGATGATATAATTCTTACAGGTACAGATGAGAAAGGCATTCAAAGCCTAAAGAAGCAAATGGAGAAAGAGTTCAAAATCAGTTATTTGGGAGATTTGTCATACTTCTTGGGCATGGAGATTTCATACACTCAACATGGAGTGTATGTGACTCAAGAAAGGTATTTGAAGAACTTGTTAATCAAGTTTAAAATGAATGATTGCAGGGTAGCACCTACTCCAATGGAGGTGAATCACAAATTGAGCAGATATGGTGGAGAGGAATTCAAGGATATGAAGTTATATCAGAGTTTGGTTGGTAGTCTTATCTATGCTACATTAACTAGGCCTGATTTATCATATGCAGTTGGGGTTTTGTCCCAATTCATGCATTGTCCTAGGAAAGAACATTGGATTGCAGGTCAAAGAGTGTTGAGGTACATTAAGGGTACACTCAAAGAGGGTTTGTATTATGGTTTTACATCAGATACAAACATCAAAGTATATAGTGATGCAGATTCGGCAGGTAATCGTGATGATAGAAGGTCAACCTATGGATACATGCGTTATGTGGGAGATAAGTTAATCTCTTGGTGTTCAAAGAAGCAACATACAGTTGCTTTATCATCTACAGAAGCAGAGTACAAAGGAATGGTTGAAGCTGCAAAGGAAATAATATGGCTTGAGACTCTGATGAAGAGTTTTGACACTATACAGAGTACACCTATCATATATGGAGATAACATGAGTTCATTGTATCTAGCTGCTAACCCTATTTTTCATGCCAGGACTAAACACATTGAGATTCAGTAACACTTTCTGAGAGAGAAGGTGATGGATAAAGAGATTGAAGTCATACATACTTCAACAAAAGATCAGATAGCTGATATGCTTACCAAAAGCTTGGATGGACCAAAGCTACAGAAGTTCAAAGACATGGCAGGCATAAAGAAGATAGAGAAAACCTCAATTGATGATTGAGGGGGAGCTGTTGGTGCAGGACAATCACCAATTGATGTTTTGACATGCAAATAAAGTCAAGATTTGAAGGAAAGATTCAAAGTTATGAAGCAAGGAAGAAGTATACATTCAGAAGAGGAAGACATATACACATATGTACACATAGTTCAATTATGTTCTTAAGAAGTCATAAGGTTGTAAATTTTTGTATATATATGCTATGAAAGTGTCGGGGCAAATATGAGAGAGCACGAGAATAGAAAAATGAGAAGCTGTAAGAGTCATTAGACATATGAGAAGTTAGTTGAACTCTCTCTCTCATCATTCAATTGTAAACTCCTTTAGAAATGAAAGATTTTTGCGCCCGATGTTCCTGAGTTTTCTCTTCGTGTGTTAGATCTTTTGAGAAATGCTTTTGTACAAGTCTAAGTCTATAGGTGATCGACCTCTGTACAAATTTTTAGCTTCCAATTGTGATCAGGCTAAGAGAATTATGTGTAGGAACATTTGTATGTGAAGAAGTGTTCACTGGTTCCTAAAACAGGCGCAAAATTTGAAGTCAATGATTTGATCATTTCTCACTCCACAATTTAAAGTTTTGAGCAAGCAAGCACTCAATCTTTAAGTTGGAAGGTAAGCTACTTGTGGCTAAAAGCATTTGCTTAAACGGGTTCTATTCTTGGAGAACCATGTCTTAGAAGTTATAGGTGTCTAAATCGACTTCTCAGAAGTATAGTTTTAGACATAGGTGACTTGTCAATTTGATCTGTCAAAATCTACTTAATCTTTTGGAGTAATTCAACTTGGAGAAGGTGCGCAATCTTTAGGCGACACTTCGTGCAAAGTTTTATAAAAAACTTTACACATTTGCTTAGTCAATGAGAAAGAAAAGTGCAGCAGACTTTCTGTAGAATCATCCTCTTCACAGATTTTCCAAAATCCTTATAATTGAATGTTGATCCTCTAAATTGGTGAAGATTTTGACTTACTCTTGATATAGAGGTGCTCTAATTTCAAGAGTAGGTTGTTCTTTTGGAGATTAACACTCTCCATCAATATACATGTGTATGTGTATATATATATGTGTATATGCATGTGTATGTGTGTGTGGAAATGTGTGTGGATGTGTCTTTGTGTGTGTGTGTGTAAATGTGTATGTGTCTATGTATGTATGTGTGTGTGTGTCTCTGTATGTCTATGTGTGTATATATGTGTGTGTATGCATGTGTATGTGTGTGTGTAAATCTATGTATGTGTGTGTGTATGTGAGAGTATGTGTGTGTATGTGCCTGTGTATATATGTGTGTGTATGTGTGTGTATGTGTGTGTGTGTCTATGTGTGTATGTGTGTGTGTCTATGTGTGTATGTGTGTATGTGTGTGTGTGTCTATGTGTGTATGCGTGTGTCTATGTGTGTATATATGTGTGTGTGTATGGATGTGTATGTGTGTGTATAAATCTTTTTGTATGTGTGTGTGTATGTGTCTATGTGTCTACGTGTGTATGTGTGTGTTTCTGTGTGTCTATGTGTTTGTGTATGTGTGTGTGTATGTGTGTATGTCTATGTGTATGCATGTGTATGTGTGTGTGTAAATTTGTCTGTATATATGTGTGTATGTGTGTGTATGTATCTATGTGTGTGTATGTGCCTATGTGTCTATGTGTGTATGTGTATGCATGTATGTATGCATATGCATGTGCATTATGTATGCATATAAGAAGGTAACATATGTTTGCAAATTCAAAAAGGCTTTATATGGATTGAAGCAGGCACCTAGGGCATGGAACTACTGGTTAAGTACATACCTCCAAGACCAAGGTTTTGTCATGAGCAAGGCAGATACTTCTCTATTCATCAATAGAAGTAATTCAGAGGTAATATACCTTTGTGTTTATGTTGATGACATCATAATTACAGGTAATGATGTTAATGGAATCAGAAAAATCAAAAGCCAGATGATGAAGGAGTTCAAGATCAATGATCTTGGTCTACTAAAGTATTTTCTTGGGCTTGAGTTAGTCTATACTAACTCAGGAATATACATTACTCAGAAAAAGTACATATAGGATATGTTGAAGAAGTTTTATTTGCAGGATGCCAAAGTTGCAAGTACTCCAATGGAGGTAAACCTAAAACTAAGTGCCCATGAAGGTGATGAAATTAATGACATTACATGTTATCAAAGCATGGTTGGTAGCTTGAACTATGCTACCTTAACAAGGATAGATATTGCATATGGAGTTAGTGTGCTAAGTCAATTTATTCACAAGCCAAGAGTACCTCACTTAGAAGCTGCCAAAAGAATTCTAAAGTACGTCAAGGGTACACAACATCATGATTTGTATTTCCCTTATACTTCAGACCTTGATATCAAGATCTATTTAGATGTTGATTGGGCAGGATGCAAGGATGATAGGAGGAGCACTTCTGGATACATTTCATTTGCAGGTGATAAGCCAATTTCATGGTCTTCAAAGAAGCAACCTACTGTTGCTTTATCTTCTACAGAGACAGAGTATAAAGGACTGGCTAATGCCACCCAAGAAGCCATATGGATCAAGCTATTGTATACAAAGTTGGGTTTGTATACAAGGTCACCTTTGATCTTTGGAGATAATACAAGTTCACTTCACCTTGTAGCTAATCATATCTATCATGCTAGGACCAAACACATAGTGGTCCATTACCATTATGTGAGAGAGAAGTTATTAAGCAAGGATATTCAACTAACCTATGTATCAACCAACATGCAGTGTGCAGATTTGTTGACTAAAGCTTTGGATGGAACCAAACTTTGCAGGTTCAAAGCAATGATTGGATTGCAGGATATACATGAAGATTAAAGATGAAGACCAAGCCAAAATGTTTGGCTTGAGTGGGAGCTGTTGGTGCAAGTCACAATCCTACACATTTGGCTTGAAGGATACATTGAGATCCATACACATATGGAGAAGCATAGGAACTCATGTTAGCGGTTAATTACCACTTTATCTCTTTGTAAAAGTCACATTTGACTTAGAATCTTTGTAGATGCCTATCTAAAGGAATTCGTGGAAAATGGTTAACTTTGATTGAAGGAATATCTCCTAGGATATAGGAGCTTGATAATAGGGAGCCAAAACTTTGAATTTGAATTCAAATTTTTACTCAATCACTATAAAAGTGAACATGAAAAACTCGCGGTTAGAACTCAGCATTCTCGAGCTTCGCATTACCATTTTTGAGTGTGTTTGAGGCCTACACTCTAGCCCACACCTATCTACACCATTAGGCAATGATCTTCATGCCAATAGTATTGTATACAAGTGTTCATTAATACATATAGTCACATTGTTCATTTCTGAGTTCTCTATCATAGTACTTGAAAGTCTATCAATTTGTGGAGTGCATGTCTTAGTCATTTCTTCACCAACTTCAAAGATCTATAGCTTCTTGGAACGAGATCAAATTTATCTACACGCTATCAAAATTTGAAGAGATTCTATTCAGCCATTTCATAGAAAAGCTCGTCGAGGTGATCGCTGGTCAATGTCTGCAATAGTCCTAAAAAATCGGGGGTAAATGTTTATTTGCTAAATTCATTTCTCTGAGCATAGTTGATCTTTTTATAGCATTCTACTTGGAATAGTTAGCTTGCTAAGCTAATTAGATACCCATAAAAGGAATTTTTCCAATTCCTACTGTGCTGGTCATACTGAGCAAAAGATCCAGCAAGTGTCAAAACATAAATAGAAGGTTTTCTTGAGATCTTGAAGTCCAAAGTTATCTGTTTTGATTCATTCTTTACACACATCATTTCCAAAGTACATAGGCCATTTTATGGTGTCATTGGAGAGCTAAGGAGGTCCACTTATCAAGTCTGAAGCATCAGAGGGCTGGTATAAAGAAAGTTTTGGCAGTACCTACTGAATCTCTTGGAGTGTCCATCCATCATTCCCAACATGTATGCATGTATGTGTATGTCTCTCTATGTGTGTGTGTGTATGTATATATGTGTGTGTATGTGTGTGTGTATGTGTGTTTATGTCTATGCGTGTGTGTGTCTATGTGTGTATGTGTATGTGTGTGTATGCATGTATGTATGCATATACATGTGCATTATGTATGCATATGTATGCATGTGTATTTATATGTATGTATGCATGTAAGTATGTATGTATGCATATGTATGCATGTATGTGTAGGTGTGTGTGTATGTCTTTCTACACGTGTGTGTATGCATATATGTGTGTGTATGTGTCTATGTGTGTGTGTATGTGTGTCTTTATGTGTGTGTATGTGTGTGTGTGTCTATGTGTGTATGTTTGTGTGTGTCTATGTGTGTGCGTCTATGTGTGTATATACGTGTGTATCTATATATATATATATATATATATATATATATATATATATATATATATATATATATATATATATATATATATATATATATATATATATATATATATATATATATATATATATGTGTCTGTATGCATGTGTATGTGTGTGTGTGTGTGTGTAAATGTGTGTGGATGTGTGTGTGTGTAAGTGTGTATGTGTCTATGTGTGTGTGTGTATATGTGTGTGTATCTGTGTGTGTGTCTATGTGTGTATGTGTGTGTCTATGTGTGTATGCATGTGTCTATGTGTGTATATATATATGTGTGTATGCATATGTATGTGTGTGCATGTAAATTAGTCTGTATATGTGTGTGTGTAAATCTATGTGTATGTGTGTCTATGTATCTATGTGTGTGTATCTATGTGTGTATGTGTGTGTCTGTGTGCATATACATGTGTATGTGTATATATATGTGTATATGCATGTGTGTGTGTCCGTGGAAATGTGTGTGGATGTGTGTTTATGTGTGTGTGTACGTGTCTATGTGTCTATGTGTCTATGTATGTATGTGTGTGTCTATGTGTGTATGTGTGTGGGTCTATGTGTATGTGTGTATGTCTATGTGTGTATATGTGTATGTATGCATGTGTACATGTGTGTGTAAATCTGTGTGTATGTGTGTGTGTGCGCGTACCTTGCTTCTTTGAGGTTGTGTGTGCTAAAGTGGTAGCTCTCTCTCTCTCTCTCTATCTCTCTCTATCTCTCTCTCTATCTATCTATCTCTCCCACGTGCATCTCAATCCCGTCACAAATGTGCCAAAAGAAATCGATTTTTTTTTTAACATTCCAAAGCATCGCATAAAATACTAAGACATTGTTTATGCGATGCTACAACATCATAGGCAGTTTGCCAATGTCTGTAAGAGCATCACTAGATAGCGATGCTCTTTGCGATCCACATTTTGAGCGTTGCATAAGCGACGCTTTGCATCGCTTATGCGACTGGTCATGTTTTTTTAAGTCTCGTCGCTTATGCAATGCTAGCATCACACAAATGACAAGATCTGATTTTTTTCATTGAGGGGCGTCGTTATGCCCCCCTATTTCTAGTAGTGCCTATTGTATCTTATGCCTATCATCAATGATATGGCATAAGTGGAAGCAGTGCTTCCACTTGTTGAGCCAGTGGTCAACAGCGTAAGCAATACATGCACTAGTATATTGATGGTGAGATAGCGTCTTAAGATCCTTAAGTTGCCATCTAGACTTTCTAGCTTAGATACCCTCGCTAGAGATTTCTCAAGTGTGGTTACTACTGAAACGCATGACCTACCAACTAGAAGTATAGTGGGCTAACCACTTGCCCAGAAAAAAATGGTTGAGGATTACTTCTTAATCCTCCCTCTTAGGGTATGGTTCAACCATCCCTTGCCTCTCATTTCTTGAGACTTACAATCTCTTCTGCCTCTGGAGATCATTTTGCTAATGATCAAACCAAACTCTCCCCTTGAATTGATGTACTCAACCTTGCATAGTCTCTTGAAACTTCTTGTTCAAAACCTTAGTTTCTTGAACTCTTCCTCTCAACCTTGGTTTCTTGAACCTTCTTGTTCGCAACCTTGGTGTCTTGAGTCCTTGTTCTCAACCTTAGTATCTTGAACCTAGTTCTCACCCATGCTAAGTATCTTGGACCATCAATCCAGGGCTTTCATTAAAAAGATCGTTTTGAAAGCTTTCCAATGATACCTTATACATCTAAATTGGGCTTGTGAATTGGGAGATACACTCTAATTTTTATTGGGAAAAATTTTAAAAAGAGGCCGTTGGGTTCCCATGAGCCTTATGGAATCTACCCATCTTGTCGAAGCATACTTCCTAGGCTCTGATACCAATTGCTTGATTCAAGGGCAATCGAACTCATGGCCTGCTGGCTAGGAGTAAGATGATCTCACTACTTGCACTAAAAACCATGGCTGAGGATTACTTAATCCCAATCCTCCCTCTTTTTGTGTGGTTCAATCATGATATCTTGTCTATCATTTCTTGAATCTAACAATTTCTCCTAATTACATTTATCCCAACTTCAAAATGTTTATATTACAAAAGAAGGTATATTTGTAGATAGCTATCAAAGCCTTAATAAAACAATTTTCCTTCATACATTCATATCCTTCTATGTTTGATCTTCAAAATATTATTTTTTTGTGTTCATTATTTATATCTTCTATTTATAAATGCATTAATCTAAGATATATCTTAATCCATTTTCTCTAATTTGACTCCTTTCTTAGAGAAATGTAACTATAAATATGAAGTGAGCTTTCTTCTTGAGCATAAAGCTTCTACAATGTTGAAATTAGTATTGTGGGATTTCATTACAATTGTGCATGTAGAACATGAGAATTTGAAAACGGAAAGAATCTTCGATGGCCAAGTTAACATCACATCGGATAATTCATTACATAAAACAATCGATGAGTGCATTCTAGTTAAGGATTAGAAACATGCATTTGTTTCAATTTTTTGCCCTCTTCACTTTTCTTATTGAACTTTTGATTTCACAAAACAAATTAAAGAATGTGGACTGAATTTTTGGCCCTCTTCACTTTTTTATCGAACTTTTGATTTCAAAGAACAAACTAAAGAATGTGCAGTTATGATGTTTTATGAAGTAATATTCAAATTGTTTTCCAACAATGTAGAAATATTTTGAATAATTTCTTCAAAATAATTAAAAATCATTGAAGTTTTTTTTCCTATTCAATCATATCTTGATTGGAAGAGGTTTATTCATCTGTATCCAAAAGTAGTATTTGAAGCTAGATTTTTCCAAATTTTGTGTCATATAACTAAAGACCATGAATTCATGCTAAGAAAACCTCTTCAAGAATGCTTTCTAGGAAAAGAAGTTTCTATTTGAATTCTGATGTAGTTTTAGTTTTTCTCTTATATGGTGCCATTTGCCTGCATATATGTGATTCATCTTTTACATCAACGTTTACTCACGTACAAGAACTTGAAAAGCCTTTACATCTCCTCATAATGGTGCGTAACCTTCTGAATAATTTACTAGAATTAATGTTTACTTATTATGGTTACGGAAAAATATGTTTCGTCAAAGAATCCGCGATGATCAAGGTGAAATATCCGAATTTCAAACAGTAAATTAAAATCGTTGAAAACAGACTAACGGATCTACGACGTTTTAGGGAACGCAGGTCAGTCGGTTTTTGAGACTATGATTAATTAAAAGAAATCAGATCGGCCGATCTACTTTGCTTTTGCCTACGTTAAAAAGATCTACAGCTTTTATCTCGTTCCTGTGATTTTGAATCTTATGCAAGTCAGCTCAAAAAATATGCTCTTGCAGAGTCGTAATTTCCGTTATTAGCATCGATTTTGAACATTCGGCACAGTGGACTTCCGCAAGACGCCATAGACGATGATGTTTCATGAAAGATTTCAGACTGGCCGATCTACCGTATTTGCGCATCAGGGATTAAACAACTCAGATTCATGGAATTGAACAATTTAGATTAGTGATCAATGGAGTTGAACAATTTAGATTAATGGAGTTGAACAATTTAGATTAATGGAGTTGAACAATTTGAACATTCAAAGAGCAGAATGAAAGCAAACAACTCAGATTCATGGAGCTACGTTATAATAAACATCTGAGATCACAGATTAATTGTTTTATTGTCGTTTCGAGGAGGAAGAATGGCAGAAACTCGGACTGATCGATCTGTGGTTTGGACTAGCTTGAATGAAAAGAATTAGAATAATCGATTTGTGCTGTCTATACGTGCATTACCTACGTTCTGATTCGAGAGAGGTTAACCTTTTTGCCTGTCAGAGATGCGATACATTGTCCAGAAGCTATTCTTTTCATTAACATCGTCGATGTCGCTCAACCCTCACAATGAACTTCTGCTGGATATTCGTTCTGCTCGTCTCCTACATCTTCACGCTGGAAACATGTAAGGTTATAAAGCACTGTCCGACTAACTAGCTTCATGCCACGTTATCTACCAGGGATGTTTCTTCAGCGACCATTCCCTTCTCTCTCTCTCTCTCTCTCTCTCTCTCTCTCTCTCTCTCTCTCTCTCTCTCTCTCTCTCCGCAACCTGACACATGGGCGTGCGTGCGCATATGCACACACAGAAGCTGTCTAAAAATAGAGTCCTAGCTTGTAGAATGATCCATCTTCAATCCAGCAGGCTCTTCTCTCTCCCCCTTTCTCTCTCGAGACACATGGACGTCCGCGTGCATATACAAACACACACTGAAGTTGTCTATTAATACAGGGCTAGCTCTTAGCCTCTTAGAATGATCTGTCTTCATGCATCAGGCTTCTCTCTCTCTAGTCATATGGACGTGCGCGCGCGTATACAGACACAGAAGTTGCCTCTTCATACAGGCCTAGCTTGTAGAATGCTCTGTGTTTAATGCTTGTAGACTGCTTTGAGTTGAATCATTAGGCTCTTTGGTGGCGTGCCGCTTGGATTTCTCTCTATCTCTCTCTCTATCTTTGTATATATGTGTGTTTTGTCGGACACTTCGACGACGCATGCAGCGAATAAAAGAGAAAAAAAGCAGGATAAAGCTATGGAGAGGTTCAGGATCCAGTGTTTTACCACTACATCAGGGATCCCCACCAAACGAAACCCCTCTTGATCTTCCGCTGTCACTGCCCATCAGCCATGGACGCAGCTAGGGCCTTCTCTCTCTCTCTCTCTCTCTCTCTCTCTCGCATTCTCACGCAAAAGCACTGGCACACACACACGCATTGTTGTCCACTTCGGTGAAGACAGCTCGAGGCGCGCGAGGCAACTGTAGACGACGCGCACGAGTTTCCCTTAGTTCAGGGTGTCTCACGACAGATTTCTGGAAGTACGAGATACGCCTGACTCGCTCTGCCGCCTTTACCTCACTTTCACGCACGGATACAAAAGTCTACGTACATCGCCAGGCCAGCTACACTGAGTAACATCGGCGGATCACCGATTCCAGTTGCACGCACAGGTCCCTTAACACAGCAGTCCTTGGACCCCATCTCTCATCGTCCGCATGAAAGTTACAGTGGGAGAGAGAGAGAGAGAAAGAGGGAGAATGGTGTACAAAATGAGCCTGCGAGAAGCGTGCACATTGCACAGTGTAGAGCGAGGTAGAGGCAGCAATTTTGCATAGACTTGCGCGAAACGGAGGTCTGTGAGACATTAATATATTCAGACCCGCGTACATAACCATTCGAAGAGAGATGGCTATTGGGGATTGAAAGCCCATGTGCGCCCATGTTTGCAAAAGATCGGGGTCGCCATGATTGCAGATTGGATATGGCCACGGAGTACAAGATGATGAAGCTGGTGGAGGGTGAGCGATAGAGCGGCTGATGGAGACGCTCATGAGAGTTCGCGCTACGTATGTACTGTGGCTCGAAATTTTTGTTACCTTTTGGTATGCAGATGTATTTTCCTTACAGAAACGGACAGTTCAGCTGCCATAGCCGTTTAGGACAAAACTTTACACTAGAGCATCCACCGTCTTGAAAGTTAACATGCAGTCTTGCAGAGCTTTGGCCGGCCAATGCGCTACCATAACCATTTACTGTGTTGCTCACACGTCCCTTTGAACGCCTCACATGATCCCCTCTCTCTCTCACAAACACACACTCTCTCTCCGTTTCTCTCTCCTGTCTCTATCCTTCTATCAATGATAGTCGCCTTTTTGCATCATCCGGAAAGGAATGGACTCCGTGAGTGAGAATCTTCCTTTTTCAGATCTATGATGTTCAATGTATCAGACTGTACTCGGAGCGTTGCTTAGAATACTTGTTAATTTCATGGCATAAAAAAGATTTCTGTGCCTCTGATGCGCATCATGAATAATATATCTATGTTGCAGAAAATATATTGGAGGCGTTTTCTTTACGTTCACAATTCTTGTGATTTGAGACCTTCGATAAGAACAGTCGATAAATTACCCTCAGAATTTGTAAGGAATATTCAACGCCTAGGGAATGTTGTAGATGCATTAAAGCAAGCATGTACACGCATACTTTCGAGAGATATTGAAATGAACACCGTCATCCATGGATTCTTACATAGTAGAGTAAGTTCCTTTTTTTTTAAGTTACAATGAATTGGAAATATCTCACACACCCAACCTCCTTAGTAAGGTAGAGGCACCCATCAACTTGGGGATTCCAATAGATATGTTTAGTTAGCAAGATTTGAACCCTGGGCTTCCTCCCACATAGTTTAGAGTATGAACCATTAAGCCATGTTCGTTGGACATATAGTAAGTTTTGAGTAGCTTCTGCTGTAGTAAAACACAATTTTATGGGAGCATGAGAAAAACAAATAAGAAAAATTTGCATGCTATTTTCTCTTTGTTAGGGAATATTATGCCAAGACAATGATCACCATCCAAAAGAATGGTCGATTGATAAATCCCTTGACCTGTTAGGTAGACGAATATGTAATTTTACAGTCTTTTTAAATAGACACTATAGCACATAGTTGTTGCTTCCTTTAATTTACCAATTATAGATAAACAAGTATTCTGATAGCATCAAGACATACTTCATCAAGTTCGAATGATACTTAGCTAGATAGTAACCAATTTACATAATATATTGCAAACTTAACCAAAAGAATGGAGAGCTATACAAATTTAATACAAGTTAAAATTCCTCAATAGATTGCAAAAAATTAACCAACTTAAGGTGCTCATCCTTATGCATAAGAACTGTGATGCTCACCAACGTGTGGAATGAGGGATCTCTGTAGCTATCCCAAGGTGTTTTTCAATTATAATGCTTGACTTTTTGCATAAGGAATTGTCCCTATAGCTATCCCACGATCATTGTTCAAGGTCCCATGCTATAGAATGCATTCTTGTACATGGTATGGTGTGCAAGAAGCCATTGTAGTTGCTATAATATCATCATCCCAAAAATCCAAAATTCTCCATTGTCTATATTATCAACTATGTGATCGAGCCTCGTTGTACTAAATAATCATGCTTAAGGACATTAACAAACACGATCATAGTGTCGGGTACTCGATTATCTTAGAGGGAATCAGATCATGTTCTCCTTTAGATGATTTTACTTGGTACTTGAAGAGTTGTTCTTAGCTTGAACAAGTTCCTTGAGCCCTTTTTTTGTTTTCTTTGCATGATCAAGTGTTGTGAATAGTATCAATTATCGTGTGTGGTTAGACCTTTGATTCCTCGAGTATGTGAGAGGCTAGCGAGAGCTTTGATGCATCAAGTGTGATAATAGATATTTGAAAGTTGTGATTCCTCGAGTATGTGAGAGGCTAGCCAGAGCTTTCATGCATCAAGTGCGATAATAGAGATTTGAAAGTTTATGATGATGAACTTTATTAACCTTTAAGGAGATAAAGTATGGAGGTCCCATCTAAGAGGGTGAGGGATATGAATATACCCTCCATATTAGTGTGCAATGGTGGAAGAACTCGAGAAGGAAAGGGGAAGAGGGCTACCATTCCCATATTGCGAGTTACTATTTTTATGTTATCCCTGCCTAAGATTTTAATTAACAAGATATAAGACGATTTTAAATGCACATGACTCATAGGCCGTCTACTTGGGTCTTGCTTGGAAAGAAACATCTTCATAAATTGGCTCAAGGAGGAGTTGTTTCTAATGAACGTCATTCTGAGTAACTGTCGATTCATACCCACTAACTAGATACCCCGCATTTTTGAAAATGATGAGATTTCCTTTCAAGCCTTTCATATTGATGCTTGCATGGTTTTGCGGACCAACATGTGTATGCTCATTTGGTTTCCCAAAATGCCCCCGGAAAAATCAAAGCCTATGAAACCTCTTTTAAAGAGCTTTCCAACCTCCTATTTTGCATCCAAAAAATGAGGAAAAAAAGTTCCACCTTGATTGGTAAACCACTAGCTAGCAAAGGATACATGTAATTATTTTTAATATATATATATTTATCTCTTCGATTGTGCTATCTAGGGGCACAACATAACTGAGTGCCAATTGGGAAATGGTGCCCAAAAAGTTAGCGCATCTGTAGATTGTTGTTCCTTGTTATTAGGTATGGTAGCTCGATCATCGGGTATCTTATGGCCAACTATGGAAGCCGAGAAGAAAGAGGTCATCATTCTCCAAAAGGGAATCAACCCAATTGATTACCGATAGGTTCTCGTGAAAATGAACATAAAAAGAACGTTAAATATTCATGAGATGTAAGCTGCTAAGATAACTACTCAGCTAGTAACAAGTAGAACTATATGAGTGAGAGATCGAGTATCTAAAATAATTTGTTAGAGTCTCTCATGAAAGAGGGGAGTGGTTCCAAATGTAAGTACTCCCTTCACTAAAAGAATAAAGGGGTTGTAGTGATGGTGAACGCGACACATTTTCATCGTTTCATGATCGAGCATTTCCTCGGAGTCGTCGTCGAGCGTGTACCATTGTCTAAATGATGTTAATCTCGAAGTTATTTTCTATGCTAAGAGCGACCTAAACATTAGCATCGGTGCTTTCGTGTCGCTTATACAGCTTCTAGGTAAACGTGGCTAAATAGATGATAAACGATTTTCTCAACAAAGATGAGTTTTGAGAAC
>CM035436.1:51443153-51473153 GCA_020310875.1 Ceratopteris richardii | reverse complement strand
ATAAAAATAGAACTTCTTGATCCACATTGCTTCTTGAGCTCCATTATCTAATCCTCTATATTAAACTTCAGTTGATGAGACTGCAACAATAGGTTTCTTTTACCATGAGATAGGTTTTGTATATAAAAATGTGATATAACTTGATGTACATGTCGAATCATCTTTAGAGATTTCCTATCTACATCAAAGAAGCATTTTATACCGATATCGTATGTGTTGGAGTTAGACGTCCGTGGAAGCACGCAAACAACACAAGGAAGAAGAAGAGGCTTGGAACACAACACACAATATTGAATGTATAACTAGAGAATGTACAAAGTTAAGTAGCCCGTCAGGACAATAGGCGTATATACAAGTCGGTGGAAAAACCCTCCTAAAGAGGAAAGAAAGTGCCCCGATAGTCCTAGAGTGTTCACACACATCACTACCTAATAGTATCAACAAATCCCCCCCGGGAGTGATGCGGTGAACAAGGAGCTGGCACTCATGTATAAGGAAGTGCCAAGCTATGTGTAAATCACTCCACAAAAGGAAGTAAGCCCAAACCTTTGCGAAAAGCTTCAAATTTCTCCCTAGGCAGAGCCTTTGTGAAAAGGTCTACAATGTTCTCCTACGTGGGCACATATGCCAAGTTGATCTCCCTAACAGAGAACGTCTCCCTGACATAATGATAATGCATCTCAATGTGCTTAGTGCGAGCATGGAACATAGGGTTCCTCCCAACTGCCAATGCGCTCTGACTATCAATGAAGATGGTGGTGGCTGAAGACTAACCAACACCCAAATCAGCCATAAGGCGTCCGAGTCACACACACTTAATAGTAGCTATGAAAGCTGCCCTATACTCAACCTCACAACTGGAAGTGGCCACAATAGGCTGCTTCTTGCTTAACCAAGATATACATGAGCTACCAAGCATGAATCCAAAACCACTAGTGGACACACGAGTGTCATAGCAACCAGTCTAGTTAGAGTCTGAAAAAGCATGCAAATCTAGTAGTAGTGATCCCAACTTGGGATAAAACAACCCAAGTAGCCGGGTACCACTCAAGTAGCGAAAGATGTGCTTAACCGCAGCAATGCATAAACCTGCTTATCTGTGAGACAACAAACTGAATATGGGGCTGAGTAATGCATAAGTAAATCAGGCATCTAACAGCCTGCTGATAGAGAACAACATCCAATGCATCTCTAGCATCATGAAGACTCAATCTTGTAAACCTGTCTCCATAGGAGTGGCAATAGGTTTACAATCTTCAAGGCCAAAGCACTGCAATAATGTGTCAATATATTGTGTTTGATAGAAAGCCATTCCACCATCAAAGTGCATAAACTGAATGCCCAAATACTGACGCAAATGCCTGAAATTAGACATCTCAAATGAGACATGCAAATCAGCCTTAAAATCAGCAATATGCTTCTCAATAGGACTAGTGAGCAACATGTCATCAACATAGACAACAATGATCAGAAGCACGCTTAACATATAAGGTGCTTTCAATTGGACTGTTCTCAAAACCATGTGCAATCATATAGGCATGTATCATCTCACACCAAGCACGTGGTACTTGCTTAAACCATATAATGCCTTCTTTAACTTGCACACATGGTTTTCATTCCCTTTCTGCACAAAGCCACAGGGCTAAAAAACATGCACTTGTTCATGCAAGTCACCATTCAGAAATGTTGTTTTAATGTCCAGCTGATGTACATTCCAACCATAATGGGCTGCAAGTGCATAGATGCTCCGAAGAGTAGTCATACGACATGTAGGTGCAAAGGTCTCATCAAAATCAATGCCTCTTTCCTGCGCATAACCCTTTCCAACAAGCCTAGCCTTATACCTATCAATTGTTCCATCAGGCTTATGCTTTAGCTTGTAAACCCACCTAGTGCCAATGGCCTTCTTGCCAGAAGGCAAGTCACACAAACACCAAGTACCATTCTTCATTATAGCATCATATTCACATTGCATAGCAGCCATACAATTTTCTGAATTTTGTGCTTTATCAAACGAAATAGGCTCATTCTCATCATAGAGACTAGATGCAGCCATAGCATAGCAATCTGATGCAAAAGAGGCACTATGAGAGCCTTATCGAGTACAACATGATAGGTGCATGTAACTTTCTGTCATGCAAAGCTTGCACCAGCCATTTTGGCATAGTTTTTGCCTCCTCAATATCATCTATATCATCAACAAGTGCATCATGTAAATCTGCATCAGAAATGGGATGATCTTCATCATCACATGAAACTTGCAAAGGCTAAGAAGTTGCCTCATTAGGACCAGCACTAGACTATCCACCTGTAAAAAGAGGTAGCAAAGTATCATACATGTCCTTGGAGCTAAGAGATGCCTCCTTAGTACATGAAAGCAATGGCTGAATAGCATCTTCCACAAAGACAATATCACGGCTAACCAAAATGTGTTTAGTTAGTGAATGATAGAGACAATAGCCTTTAATTTTAGAACTGTACCAAAAAAAAATACATTTTAGTGCTTTATCATCCAATTTTCTACGATGTTGTTCAAACACTAATGCATATGACAAAGAACCAAAACGGCCCACATGAGCAACACATGACTTGCGATCATGCCAAGCCTCAAGCCAGAAACTATGTGGTAAAGCCTAACTCTTGACCATACACCTCGCCATCTCCATGAGTGACCTCTTCTTCTGTTCAGCAACTCCATTCTATTGAGGTGTAAACGACACTATACACTAGAGTTTTATCCCATGTTCAGCCAGAAATGCATTAAAGTCAGAAGATATATATTCCCCCTTCCCCCCGAATCAGAATGGAGGGTTCCCATTCTACATGTTGACAGATTTTCAGCCAAAACCAAAAACTCTTTGAAGCACATAAACACTTCAAACTTTGCTTTGAGTGGATATATTCATGCATACTTGGAAAAATCATCAATGAAAGTCACAAAGTAAAGATAGTTTCCAAAAGAAGGTGTTTGCATATGACCACAAACATCGCTATGAACAAGCTATGATTTTTGAGTAGCCCAAACTGAACCATCTTTTGGAAATGAGGAACGCTGCATTTTGCCCAAAATACAACCTTCACATACATGTTTACTGGGTGCCTCAAGTTTGGGAAAAGAGGACACCATTTCAGATTTCTACAGGTGTAGCAAACTAGCAAAGTTCATATGACCAAACCATGCATGCCAATGCTTTGCAGAGAAGCAATAATGAGGTCTCCATTTGAGAGATCATGAACTACACATCTGTCATCAACAAATTTCACAACCAAGTCGATCTTGGCTAGTGCAAAAACTTATAACAGATTCTTTTTTATCCCTAGCACAAACAAAGCATCTGACAAACTGAAAGAAATACCATCAATAGTAGTCAAAATGATCTTACCAACTCCCATAATAGGATAAGAGGAGTGATTGGTGCATGTAATAGTATTCCCTATAGAGCAGGCTCCAGTGAGGATAATGTTGGTGTAATTCACAAGCCTACACATTTGGCTTGATAGATACATTGAAGTCCATACACATATGGAGAAGCATAGGAACTAGTGCTAGTGGTTAATTACCACTTTCTCTCTTTGTAAAAGTCAAATTGAGTTGGAATCTTTGTAAACACCTACCAAAAGGATCCGTGGAAAAAGTTAGCTCTTTGATTGAAGGAATATCTCCTAGGATATAGGAGCTTAATCATAGGGAGCCAAAAGTTTGAATTTGAATTCAAATTCTTACTCATTCTCTATAAAAGAGGTCATGAAAAAGTCGCGGTTAGAACTCATCACTCCCGAGCTTTTCATGACTGATTCTGAGTGTGTGTGAGGCCTACACTCTAGCCTACATCTATCTACACAATTAGGCAATGATTTTCATGCCAATGGATCTGTATACAAGTGTTCATTAATACATACATTCACATTGTTCATTTCTGAGTTCTCTGTTATACTCCTTGAAAGTCTGCCAACTTGTGAAGTGCATAACTCGGTCAAATATTCACCAAATTCAATGATCTAAAGCTTTTTGGATTCAGCTTGACGTAATCTACAGGCTATCCGAATTTGAGGAGATTCTATTCAGCCAATTCAAGGAAATTTGCATCGAGGTGATCACTGGTCAATGTCTGCTACAGTCCTAAAAAATTGAGAGTACAACGTTACTTGCTAAATTGATTTCTCTTACCATAGTTTATCTTTTTACATCATTCCACTTGGAATAGTTAGCTTGCTAAGCTAACTAAATACTCCTAAAAGGAATTTTTTCAATTCCTACTGTGCTGGTCATACAGAGCAGAACATCCAGCAGGTGTCAAGACATAAATAGAAGGTTTTCTTGAGATTGTGAGTTTCAAAGTTATCTGTTTTGATTATTACACACATCACTTCCAAAGTACATAGGCCATTTTATGGTGTCATTGGAAAGCTAAGGTGATCTACTTATCAAGTCTCAAGCATTAGGGGGCTGGTACAAAGGAGGTTTGGCAGTACCTACTCAATCTCTTGGAGCATCCATCCATCTTTCCCAATAGTGATATCAGAGCAAACTAAGATAAAATGGGAGATGGTTTTCCTTCATTTATTGATAAATTAGAGAGGAACAACTATCAGGCATGGTCTATAAGGATGAAGACCTACCTACAAGGAAGGAGTCTCTTTGTATACATCTCAGGAGATGAGGAATTGCCCTCATTCAAAACAAGAGGATTACCAACAAAGGAGGAACATGAAAAGCTCAACACATGGTGTGCTAAGGATGCATTGGCAAGGTCTTATTTACTCAACTCCATCTCTGATTTTCTTTTGCCACATATTAGGAATTGTAAGACATCCCAAGAGACTTGGGAAACCTTGTCATCTTATTTTTCCTCCAACACAAGAGCTAGAAAAAATCAATTGTGGATTGAATTCACAACATTAAGGAAGCAACCTAAGCAAGCTGTTTCAGAATTTGTGACCAAGATTAAAGATGTAGCATATCAGTTAGCAAGCATAGGAGAAGAGATTGAAGAAGAGCAGATTGTAAGGAAAGTGATCAATGGGATCAAGGCTGATGACAAATGGGAAAGCTTCACCACTGCCATGGACCTTTACATGGACATGCAAATTCCACATCTTAAAACTCTCATGGGACAACTGTTTACTCATGAAGCAAAGCTCAACAAGAATGGAGATACATCCAAAAGTAATAACTCTTCTGCCCTATATACGGATAAAAAGTCTAAAGATAAAGACAAGACCAAGAAGGTGGAAGATGAAGGCTCTACCTCCCAAGCCAACTATGCAGGGACAAGTAGGTCATCAAGAGGAAGGGGCAGAGGAGGTAAGCAAGGTAGGGGGAGATCCCATAACTCCTCACCATGCAACATTTGTGTTTTGTCAAATCATACTACAGATGAGTGTTTCAGGAATTACAAAAATCAGAGAGGAAGAGGATACCAAAGAGGTGGATACTCATAGTGAAGAGGTAGATTCAACCATCACCAAGGTTACAAAAACAATTACAACAACAATTACAACAACAATTACAATGGCAACTACCAAGGAGGTTTCAAATCCAGAAAAGACTACAACTACACAGAAGAGCAAGATGATTCTTCTAATCATGAACATGACTTCAAAACGAGATACAAATGATGACCACCTATTCTACATTGACTCAGGATGCTCAAATCATGTGGCTGGCAATGTAGCACTGCTCTCTGATCTTGAGGAACCAAAAGATAAGCACCAAGTACAAACAGGTGATGACACCAAGAACTCAATAGTTAAAGTTGGAAATGTTAAGACTTGTGATGGGAATCAGAACTTCTTGAGCAGGGTACTCTATGTACCAACCATTACCAAAAATTTGATGAGTGTTGGATAGATTGTGGAGAAAGGTTTGCAGGTTAGATTCAACCAATATGGAGCATTTGTGGAGGATTCAAGGCATGGGTTCAAGAGGATTGCTAAAGGAGAAAAATCAGGTAGACTTTTCACTTTTGAGTTAGAAGACACAAAGAATATTGCACTATACAGTTATAAAGATCAAACCCTTTCAGAGCTTGAAATTTGGCACAAAAGATTAGGCCATATAGGAGAAAGAACCTTGAAGCAAATATGGAGGGACCAATGTGTTCTTGGAATACCTAATGTATCCAAGCAACATATGATTTATACATGTGGGGCTTGTCAATTTGGGAAGTCTCACAGGTTACCCTTCTCAAGGAAAGGTTACATGTATGAAGACTACCTAGAGCTTGTCCAAACAGATGTATGGGGACCAAGAAAAGACCCCTTAGTCTCACGATCAAGGTACTATGTATCTTTTATTGATGATTATAGCAGGTGGACTGTATTGTACTTCATGAAGCACAAGGATGAGGTGTTTAATTGCTTTAAAAAATATCTTGCACTTGTTGAAAATCAGACAGGAAAAAATTTGAAGAGGCTAAGGTCAGATGGAGGAGGTGAGTACTGCTCCAATGAGTTTGAAAACTTCTTGCAGGACAGAGGCATCAAAAGAGAAATCACCACAAGGTATTCTCTTGAACAGAATGGGGTAGCTGAGAGAAGAAATAGTTTGATTGTTGAGACAGCTAGGTCTATGTTGAATGAAAAAAGGTTACCTAACTATCTATGGGAGAGAGTGTTTCTACTGCCAGTAACCTTATAAACAGGTTACCATCTAAGTCCCTTGATGGGATGACACCCTCTGAAGCATGGCATGGTAAGCGACCCTCACTAGACCATTGCAGAATATTTGGATGTATAGCATATGTACACATTCCTTCTCAGATAAGAGGTAAGCTAGACCCAAAAGCTGAGAAGTGCATCTTTATTGGATATGATCTAAATAAAAAAGGATACATGTTTTATAACCCTTCCAATAAGGGAGTCATGGTGAGTGTTCAAGATCAATGATCTTGGTCTACTAAAATATTTTCTTGGGCTTGAGTTAGTCTATACTGACTCTGGAATATACATTACTCAGAAAAAATACATACAGGACATGTTGAAGAAGTTTCATTTGCAGGATGCCAAAGTCGCAAGTACTCCAATAAAGGTAAACCTAAAACTAAGTGCCCATGAAGGTGATGAAGTTAATGACATTACAAGTTATCGAAGTATGGTAGGTAGATTGAACTATGCTACCTTAACAAGGATAGATATTGCATATGGAGTTAGTGTGCTAAGTCAGTTTATGCACAAGGCAAGAATACCTCACTTAGAGGGTGCCAAGAGAATCTTGAAGTATCTCAAGGGTACACAACATCATGGTTTGTATTTTCCTTACACTTCAGACATTGATATCAAGATCTATTCAGATGGAGATTGGGCACGATGAAAGGATGATAAGAGGAGCACTTATGGATACATTTCTTTTGCAGGTGATAAGCCAATATCATGGTCTTCAAAGAAGCAACCTACTGTTGCTTTGTCTTCCACAGAAGCAGAGTATAGAGGGCAGGCTAATGCCACACAAGAAGCCATTTGGATTAAGCTTTTTTATACAGAATTGGGTTTGTATACTATGGCACCAATAATCTTTGGAGATAATACAAGTTCACTTCACCTTGCAGCTAATCCTATCTATCATGCTAGGACCAAACATATAGAGGTCCATTACCATTATGTGAGAGAGAACTTGCTAAGAAAAGACATTCAACTAACCTTGTATCAACCAACATGCAATGTGCAGATTTGTTGACTAAAGCTTTTGATGGAACCAAACTTTGCAGGTTCAAGGCAATGATTGGATTGCAGGATATACATGAAGACTCAAGATAAAGACCAAGCCAAAATGTTTGGCTTGAGGGGGAGCTTTTGGTGTAATTCAAAAGCCTCCACATTTGGCTTGATAGATACATTGAAGTCCATACACATATGGAGAAGCATAGGAACTAGTGCTAGTGGTTAATTACCACTTTATCTCTTTGTAAAAGTCAAATTGACTTGGAAGCTTTGTAAGCACCTACCAAAAGGATTTGTGGAAAAAGTTAGCTCTTTGAATGAAGGAATATCTCCTAGGATATAGGAGCTTAATCATAGGGAGGCAAAAGTTTGAATTTGAATTCAAATTCTTACTCACTCTCTTTGATCATGAAAAAGTCGCCGTTAGAACTCATCCCTCCCGAGCCCCTCATGATTGATTCTGAGTGTGTTTGAGGCCTACACTCTAGCCTTCACCTATCTACACCATTAGGTAATGATTTTCATGCCAATGGATCTGTATACAGGTGTTCATTAATACATACATTCACATTGTTCATTTCTAAGTTCTCTGTTATACTCCTTGAAAGTGTGGCAACTTGTGAAGTGCATATCTCGGTCAAATCTTCACCAAATTAAATGATCTAAAGCTTGTTGGATTCAGCTTAAAGATATCTACACGCTTTCAAGATTTGAGGAGATTCTATTCAGCCAATTCATAGAAATGTGCATCGCGGTGATCACTGGTCAATGTCTGCTACAGTCCTAAAAAATCGGGGGTATCGATTTACTTGCTAAATTGATTTCTCTTACCATAGTTTATCTTTTTACATCATTCCACTTGGAATAGTTATCTTGCTAAGCTAATTAAATACCCCTAAGCGGAATTTTTCCAATTCTTACTGTGCTCGTCATACTGAGCAAAAGATCCAGCAGGTGTCAAGACATAAATAGAAGGTTTTCTTGAGATTGTGAGTTTCAAAGTTATCTGTTTTGATTCAATCATTACACACATCACTTTGAAAGTACATAGGCCATTTTATGGTGTCATTGGAAAGCTAAGGAGGTCTACTTATCAAGTCTGAAGCATTATTGGGCTGGTACAAAGCAGGTTTGGCAGTACCTACTCAATCTCTTGGAGCATCCATCCATCTTTCCCAACAGAGAAGAAACTATGTTGCGAGGTAATATGTTTGGTCGCCCCACTGTCAAAGTACCAAACATTTGTGTCTATTACAGACATGCACTGCTCATTAGAAGATGGGTCAAAACTACAAAAAGTACTAAAGGCCCATTCTTCTTCCTGCACAAGATTAGCATACTCTATTTTTGGTGTAGAGGCCTCTACAACAATCATTCCAACCTCTTTCTTCTTTTCCTCTTTAGCAGTGAGTTTTGGAAAATTCTTTATGATATGATCATTTCCTTTACAATACTTGCAAAACAATTTTTGCTTTTCTGATTTCTTTTCATCTTTGTCTCCCTTCTTCGAATGTGCAACAGTTGCAGATTTCTGCTTGCTAGTTGAAGACCTCCATTTTCCTTTACCCTTCTATCTAGCCAAGAAAGCTTGATCTGCAACACACATAATGGACCTGTTCTACCTCGATTGATGTTCCTGCAATAGAAGAGAGACTAACTCCTCAAATGATATGGCATTTAGTTTTCCTTTCATCATCAACCAAAGAGTAGAAGCAAAACTCTGATATGAATCAGGAAGACCATTTAGAATGGTTTGCACAACTTAGCTATTTGGTATAACTTCATCAACAAAAATCAATTGTACCTTCAAGTCTTTGATCTTTGTTATAAAATTACCCATAGAATCACCTTCATTCATGTGCTCACTCTCCAACGCTTTTTAGAGGTAAGCAACACGAGCTTCATTCCTAGCTTGGTACAATGTGGTAAGTGTATCCCAAGCATCCTTAGCTGTTCTACAAGAGCAAATGTGAGGAATAATGGCACGTTTGTTAGACAAAGCTATCAATGCATGTGCCTGGTCATCTATGCCATCCCAATGAATTTGCTCTACAATAGGTGCAACAGAAACTGCAGCATGAATATGAATATGTAGAATATCATCATCTTCGACACCTTCTACATCAGCTTCAACACCTACAATTGTAACACTTGAAGGTGTGATAGGACGTTTTTCAACACCCTGCACAATGTTCCACAGTCCTTTGGCAACCAATACATGTCGCATCATATAAGCCCATAACTGGTAGTTGGTACCATCCAACTTATCCTCAATAGCCAACATACAAAATACATCACCGCTTTTAGTCATGGTCGATGACTAAAATACCTTGATGTAGAAAATTGAATGTATCTCAAAAAGTTGAACAGAACTGCCCAGACAAATTTTGTTAAGCCAGTAGTAGACTTTGAGACACTTGTAGTGGTGAACCGAAACTAGTATATACCTTCAGCACAAAAAGACAAAATAGCCTTCACAAGCATTGTGGTAGTGCATTCAGAGGATGAAATGAGATAAGTTCGCAATTTCGGCATGACAAGGGGAAGCCGTTTTAGTCTCTGAAATACCCTGAGTATGCTCACCAAAATTTGTGCAATTCTGAGACTACAATGAGAGAGGTGTCGACAATGCCCTAGATGAAGTGGCGACCTACTTTGATACCAATTGTTGGAGTTAGACGTCCGTGGAAGCACGCAAACAACACAAGGAAGAAGAAGAATCTTGGAGCACAACAAAGAATACTGAATGTATTACTAGAGAATGCACAAAGATAAGTAGCCCGTTAGGGCGATAGGCGTATATACAAGCCAAGGTAAAAAACCTCCTAAAGAAGAAAAAAAGTGCCCTGACGGTCCTAGAGTGTTCACACACATCACTACCTAAATATATCAACAATATGTATATGGATAATATAAAACTTCATTAATGGTTTCCTTCAAGTATTTGAGTATCTTTGTGGCTACATCCATGTGAGGTTTCCTTGGATTGTGCCTAAATAGAGTTAACACATTTAAAGTATTGTAAATTTCCACTCTAGCGAATGTGGCATAGTTCAAACTACCCGCTAAACTCTAATAACTAGTAATATATTCAATTTTCTCTTGTTAAGGAGCAGTTAGCTTTTGATTCATCTCCATTTGTGTACCTGCCACTTTGGATTTCTCCATCATGAACTTAGAAGTCATTTCTTTGATGTATTTGCTTTGAGTGAGATACATACTTGTTTCTATGTAGACTACTTTCAGCCCTAAGAAGTATGTGAGTTGCCCTAGGTCAATGATCATCAATTCCTTCTTTATTTCCAACTTGAGCTTTCTAAAGCCTTTAGCATCATTACTTTTGAGCATTATGTCATCTAAATATACACAAAGGTACATGACTTCTCATTCATTCTTCTTAATGAATGATCGATCTCCTTTGCTAACCAAGAATCCTTTGTCGTACAAATAGCTAAAAAGCCTATGATTCAAGGCCATTGAGGCTTGCTTCAAACAATAAAGGACTGTCCTTAACCTGCATATATGTTCACAAAATGAAGAATCTTTAAACTAAGGAGGTTTAGACATATATAACTCATTAGATATCCAACTATTTAGAAACATTCTTTACATCCATCTCGTAAATCTTCCAATTTTTTGAACTTGCAATGCTCATAAGCACTTTGATTGTTTTCATCTTTTCCATAGGTGAAAAGGTCTCTATATAATCAATCCATTGTGTATGTTAATGCCCCTTGTCAAGAAGTCTTGCTTTATACTTATTGATGGTTCCATCAGAGTTGTTCTTCACTTTCTATATCCACCTAGATCCAATGATCCTCATAAATGAGGTGTTGGGTACAAACTCACAAGTATGATTTCCCTTTAAAGGCTTCAACCTCTTCCTCCATCAAATTCCTCCACTTTAGTTTTGCCCTTGCCTCCTCATAAGATGAGAGCTCCTTAGAGTTCATGTCATGTGCTAAATAGATAGAGTGTTTTGTGACTAATGATATATCATTTCCATACCTCTCTAGCTTCTTCTTTTCTTTAGGAGATCTCATGATGGTCTGTTGAGAGGATTTTGCTATGTCCCTTAACTCATGCACTTTAGCTTTGCCTTTGGAGTTCCATGAGTTTATTTCTCTCCTTGGAGTCTACTAATCATCTTTAGAGTCACTTAATGCTTCAAGTGTGTGTGCATTCTTGCTTGATAGAGTTGGAAAGTCTTCCTCTAGATCATATGGTAGCTTGATTTTCATGCAATCATTTTCAAACCATCATTTTTTCTCATGAAGCACAACATCTTGAATTACTATAAAGCCCTTTTTGCTAGGATTATATAGTCTACCGCATTTTTGATTCACTTACTTCAATCCAAGCTACGTCTTCTTCCATTTCTTTCCTCATATGGAATCATACTATCCAAAGCCTTCAATGGTAATCTATTTATCGAATAGGTGGCATGGCTATTGCCTCTATGCATAAGTACTTAGGTAACTTATACTCATTCAACATAGACCTTGTAGCCTGCATAATAGTCCTATTTCTTCTCTATAGCATTTCATTCTGTTTAGGAGTGTATCTTGTAGTAATTTCCTTTTTGATTCTTCTACATTGAATATATAAATCAAATTCATGGGAGAGAGATTGTACCCATCCATCTAACCTTAATCTTTTAAGGGTTTTACCTCTTTGATTCTCCACAAGAACTAAGTGTTTCTTAAATCATGAAAACTCTTTAGTTTGATGCTTCATAAAATATAATATAGTCCATGTGATTCAATCTATAAATGATGCATAGCAACTTGATCTTGAGATTGAAGGTCCTTTGGATGGTCCCCAAACATCTAAGTGGAAAAGTTTCAAATGATCTCCATGTATGTAGCCTTTTTGGTAAATGGTTGCCTATGTGACTTACCAAATTGACTTGCACTAAACTTCTATATCATGCATTGATTTCTGATATTGCGTAGTCCAAGTACATTCTATTCCCAACTGATTTTTTTGAGGGATCTTTCTCGAATGTGAGTTATCCTCTTATGGCAAACCTCTAACTCTCATAGGTTTTGAGTGCCATATTTGAACAAGGCAATATTATTGGTGTCTTGGATTTGAAATGTGAAGAACCTACCTATCTTTTATCCCTTTTCAATCTTCTTAAGACCTTGATATGGATCTTCAACATATGCTCCATGCTTGGTAAATCTCACTTGTAAACCTTTCTCCACAATCTCACCTACACTTATAAGTTCTTTGTACTAGCTTTAGGAATAGAGAAAATTGAGAGGCTACAACCTTATGATTTGAAAGAAAGATAGATCAACAAATTTAATTATAGTATGAAAAGAGTGATCAGAAAAAAATTATATCACGAACTGAGAAACATATCTAATACAAGCCATTTTCTTTGATATAGAGTATTCACTATATCACTATGATGTATAAAAAAACATTTAATAGAAACATGAATATGTTAGACAAATTTTCATTGCATCACGATGCCTTCACCAATGATTGATGAACAAATTATCTTTTGCTTCTCCATCCTTCATATGCATCAAAACCATTAGAGTTTTTTAATGCTTGAAATTTTATCCCCTTCTTTGATGAGATTCCTTTATGGCTTGCACAATATCTAATGCAATTTTTACTTGTTCATGGCATGAAACGTTTGCATGATTTCTCTATAATAGCACTAGAAGAGTTCATCAAGGTTGTTTCCTTTGTAAATATCCCGACCATGTTGAGTATGCCTAACCTATGCATTGTCTGCAATATAAGGAGACTTATTCATACCTTGAGTGCTCAAAATACTTGGATCTCCATATTTTTGTATAAAGGCCGATGGTTTTCAATGTTGTGGAGCCATAAATAGGTAATAGAATCATGTAAAATGTAAACATTTGGAAGCTGTTTTTTGTTGAAAATTATGTCCCTTTTAAAGAAACTACTTTAAAAGTATACTATGTAATGTGTTATGTTGTTCTTTTTCCAAGCTATAGTGAAGTGTTCTTATGAATTTCTAAAGGTGATATTCAAAGAATTTCATGTCCTTAATTGACCATGATGCCTTGTCCCACATACCAAAGATATTATCTATTGAATGCCAAACCTCTACCTTTGCATTTCTTGATCACGTCTTGTGGTCTTTAACTACAATATGTAATGTCCTCCATTGCTCCTGACCTATCCTACTAATGTGCATTCTTGCATGTTTCTTACTTGTAGTGTTGAATTTTTTAGAGAGGAAGAATCTTTGCTTTAGGACACCTATAGAGAATTTCCTTTCTCAATATGATTATGCCCTCCATGTAGCTACACCCTTAAAAGTAAATTTCCAATTGTTGGAATAACATTCAAGCATTTATATTGATTTCTTATCTTCCAAGAAAACACATTGTAGAGGGTCATGGGCTTCTCTATGACATGTTATAGAGCATGGAAGGTACAAACCTAAGCATTTCTAAAGGCTGTGTCAAAAATGAGATGGAAGCTATGATAAAAAAAAAATAACTTTAGGGCATCTTATTCCACCACATGTGATCAAGAGCTTTTTGCAGGCTCCATGCACTATATGGATGGAAACATCATAGCTTCTTTATTGCAAGTATACAATAGTTTTGATGTCTTCAAATTAGAGGGAAGGTGCAAAAGAACATCAAAGCTTCCAGGCTGCTCAATAGAAAGAGGCTCTTCTTGTAACATTTTCTTATTATTAATTTAAGGAATAGGATTTTGATGAAAGATCCCTTTCAAGATTTTGTACTCCTTAGTTAACACCTATGAAATCAAGGTAATCATGCATCAACCATATGGTCAGATCATTCGTCCAATAAAGCCCAACCACCCCTTGACCATAATGATATACCTAAAAATATCCAAGCCACCACAAATCCATCCCTAAATCTATTGAGAACTACAATAGATCATGCTTGTGTACGTTAGTTGTTGCTCTATCCATAAACGTTATGGCTAATCCTTCCATCTTCCTATGAATGAGGATTTCACACTCTTGCATCTTTAAAACAAAATTGAGAACATCATTTGACTTTTCTGCTCATCCTTTTGGATAGTGCCTTATTTCCCTTTGAATTCCTTTGTTATATGGTACTATAAACCAAGGTAGTCATTCAACTTGTCATTGAGTCTTTTTCAAAGCCTCCAAATATTGCTAAATAGTACATGAAATTTCGGAGTGATTTCTCTACCTTTTGGGGTAGACTTCACTTCCCTTTGTAAGCATGTGTAGCCTTTCTAGCTTATACCTTTGTCATGCATTGGACTTTTCACACTAACAAGTTTATTATGCATACATTGATCCACTTCTTTCCTTTGTCGAACTTTAGGTTTATTTTCTTGCAAAAATTCCTTTTTAATCTTCAAGCCCAAAGGAGTTTTTATCTACTTTGCTAGGTTGATATTGGGATTGATAGTCTCCTTGCTAGGCTCTCTGGCTATCTTGCATTGAGAAATAAGCTCATAGATTGAAACAAGAGGGTTTTTCACATATTCATGACCGAATTGAGGGTTGATTTGAAAAGTATGGTACTCCATTGAGCCTTTTCGTCTCCTTGACACATTTAGCATGGTCTTTAGCTTCACTTATCACAATCCTAACCATCTTCTCCCTATTTTTGCCATTAAGACTTGCCTTTTATTTCCCATCTCCAGCATTGAGGTAATGAAGGATCTCCCTATTATATCATCTTTGAAACCATTATGTGCGCTAGCAAGATCCTAATGCATTTATAATGTCATTAGAATTGAGAATACAACCATTAGCACTATTATTTGGTTTTCTTATCTTATTAAATTATTTCCTTTATAAGGAAATTTCTAGATTTGGTGGATGTTGGCAAAATCTTTATATTGCTTCTCACACATGCTTGATTGTGTCTTTAATATTATGTATGGACTAGAATTATATTTCTAGTACGTTTGAGAGGATACAAGTAACTCTCTTATTTCTTTATGTCCACTACCTACGATTTTTCATTTTATAAATCATGAGATTCTTGAATAAATATGGTCTTATGTCTACATCACTCACTAATTCCCAAAATGGCTTTCCCCATAAAGAAGTTTGACATTGCAGGATTCTATGGTTGGTAATTCTGTGGTATAGATTGGCAATCCGAATCTTTTCTGTAGCCATGGTGATATCTTATCCATTCTAGCCCTTCTAAGCTCTTGTTGAAGCACTCTTGAAGCCAAAAGAATCATTGAATTAGCTCTAGCATATGTTTCTTGCTTTTCAGGTTATATATTTTAATGTACTTTTCTCTTGTTAGGCTACAACTAAATCCTTGTATGAAAGGTCTCCACGACTCAAGTGAGAAAATTTTATTTATGTATATATGTATGTACGTAAGCAAATATATATGTGTTATAAAGTATCAATATGAGATGGGCTTTAGGCCAGATTAAATAGACATGAAATCAATCACTCTTTGGTCATTTTCTTGTAGGATCAAAGTCTCAAGGATAGACTTACGCATAGGCTCATGGGTTCTCTTGAAAAGTAAAGCTGCTTGGCCTAGTGGTTAATTCATATGGATAGGAAGGAGGAGGTCTTGGGTTCAAGTATTATGAGAGTTGTAGGAGAGTGTTTTGCCCCCATAGCTTTAGAGACCTCTACAAACATCCACTTGATGTGAATCAAGTAAAGTAGGAGAGTTGATGCACATGTAGTTACATGCCCAAAACTTGGATGGTTAGTAGCCACCTACCACATAGGGAAATCCATTGGAGAGAGCTGCATATAAAAGCATAAGGTTAGAAGGATAGCCATCTCTCTACCTATGGTGCTTGTTATACTCTGTGGTCCTTCAAATTAATGTTAGATGTTCAATCCTCACCTTGGGCCTTGTGGATGATGAAAGTGGAGACCTTCACAATCGTCATCTTGATGAGCTTCAATACAAATCTCTTTCATCACCACGGATCTCTTTTTTTTTTCACTTAAAACGTGATTTTCATGGAAGAAGATTGGATAAATATATCTTTTGGACAAGTTATTTGCAAATCGTAATCATTAAAAATTTAAACTTATTAGTAGACCATCACTTTTGGTAAAGAACAAAGAAGTTTCTTAAGTGATAAAGAAGAAGGATGTATTTTCATATATGATTAGAGTACATTAGTTCATTCATCAAGAGAATAAAACCTCTTGTACTTTAAAATTATGCATCTGAAATGGGATTTTAAGAACCTATTTGAAGTACACATAAATCAAAGTTAGATTGATCAATGCAAATAACGGTTGTTTCAAACTCCGGGAAAGATATAACGAAATGCATATGACATAGAAGGTAAATGAAAACTCATGCAAAAAATTTACGATGATATGGGGGTGATATTCATCCTTCAGTTTGACACAAAAAGAAAATAAAAGAAAAATCCAACTATTTTGAACCAATCTTGCTTTATACATTTATGTATACTAACATCAAAGGTCACCAACGCTTTGCAAAGAGGAACAAAGCAATCCTTACGTAATCAGTTCCTTTAAATCATGATACTAATTGTGGAGTCATACTTATCAAGCCATCAAGATACCTATCTATTAGCCAAGGAAACCTTCTTGCTAGATCCCTTATCTTATGAATGGCTTAGAATGACTCAATTTTTTATCAATCCCATAATCTTCTAGGAAATTAGTGAAAATTCTTGAGCCACTTGTTCACATCATCCATATATGCAAAGAATTATCTTTTACAAATAGTTCTATGATTCAAGGCTTTGTACTTAAATATTCTTGAGTTTTAGCAAGCTCCTTACTTTTGGAGTTAAAAAAAAAAATCCCTAAATTGTTTATCCTTATCTTTCCCACATCTACTACACAATATAAAATTGGGTATGAATTTATTGCAAAGAAGCCATCTTTTTAAGAGGAGGAAGGGTAGAATTGGTTAAGGTAAAGACCACCTTATTACATTTACCTCTTATAAATACAAGAAATTTTATTTAGCTAGTTAAATAGGTGTAAGTCTTTAACCTCCTCATCAATCTAATACATTATTATCAAAGATCTCATCTCTAAGATTTGTCATGATGTTTTATAATGGGTCTTGGGTCTCTTTCCTCTTTGTCCATCAAAGAAAATTCTCAAAGGGAGTGAGCACACTATCCACATCGATGATTTCTTTTTCCAATATGTATCATTAACTGCTTTAGTTTTGTGGCTTCTTTTATCCTCCCATGATCTTGATTCATTCTCTATGATCCTGAATTTCATGTTATATCTCCTTGTGACATATAAATGAGATCATGGAAAAATGTGTCTAGTTCTTATGCCAATAAAAAACTTCTTTCATCGACCATTAATATTTTCTTGGCATGATTTATCAAACCATAAAAGGTTTGATTGTTCTGACCCATCTAGGTCATTCCTCAAATTCTCTAGACAAGTTTAATTTAAGATAAGATTGAGGTCATTCCTCATCTCGTTTCCTAAAGGCAATCCTTTTTTCTTAGAAGATGACTTAAAAAATTGTTGATATTCCCCAAGCTAAAACCTCCATTATCTTTAAATTTAATATCCTATAGCACCTTAAATATGGAGTCTCATACCATTCAAATGACTTTGATGATAGTGTAAAAATAGATGTTCCATACCATCTAACTCTTAGCTTAGTACATAGAACTTTTAGTTGTTGCTTTAGGATTGCTTAGTGGGAACACGTTCTTCCTCCTAGTGTTATCAAGTAGCATAGATCAAAATACTTGTAAGTTTTAAGCTAACCAAATTTTGTTTGAACTTGACAACACTTTTTCTTAAATGAACATTTCAGTATTCCTTCAAATGTTTCTTTGATCAAACTATATCATGAAGATCCTTTTTATGTCATTTGATAATAAAGCTAGAATTTTCTCACTAGATATTATCTAATGACATAGCTATGCATCTCTATCAAAGGAAATAGTAATGCATCAATCATCAACTTTCCCAAAATGGCCATATCCTTAACCATGTTGGAAAATTCTTACTCTTTGGAGTAGTGGTGACTTTTTATTTTCCCTCTTCTGCATATATGCATTAAAGAGGTTCTTCCCGTTTTCCTTTGAAGAAACTAGTCTTAGAGCCTCCAAATGGATCATAATTCTTGTAGAAAGTGAGAATCTTATTGGGTAATAAATAATTTTCTTCAAAAGGACGACATGGTTCAATCTTCTTGTGCCCCTACTAGTTACTTTGTGTCATTTCCTTCCCTCGCTAGTTGATCATTCTCTTGGATGAATAGGGCTTTAAACCTCTAGAGGCCTTTGAATTTATAGACATATTTCATAATTATGAAAGATTTCTTTTCGACTAACCCATTCCTTTGTTTAAGGTTTACTATAGTCTTTGGTTTCTCGTTTGTATGTCTTTCACTCCGAGTTCATATTACCACAAAATTAAGGTTAATAAGAAGAGAAACTTGTCTAAATTAAGTATTAATTCCTTGGACTTTCAAATTTCATGGAACTTGAGAATTCATAAAGAGGACCTTTATGCTTAAGGCTTTTATATATATATTCAGATTTGATGGCTTTTGGAATAAGCTAACACATAAAAAACATTAAAGAATAGTGTCTATTTTGTGAACCAATATGATCGTACCATTACGATTTTATGGTTTTGAATTTATATAAAAGTCATTTCTTGACTTAAGATTAAACTTACTGAACTTGGTCTCTCTCTTCATTTATATGCATACATAACGTATGAGGAAAACATACACATAATTACTTGAAGATCATTGACATGAACAAGCTTCAAAATTTGAGCCCCTCCTTAAAACATGCAGGAATTCATACTTGGAAATCTATTCAATGCATGAATCTATATTCATTACATGATCACGTTTTTCATTTGTGTTGATGCCACACTATGATGAACCTGTTATGCACGATTCTCATAATCCTTAGGAGGTGACTTCATTCCATTTGTAATAAACCTTTTTCTATATGCCTCTAGTGCATGACATAGATAATTAAAGCTATGCACTTTCTATATTTATTGCCTACCTCATTTGAAATGCATTCTATAATGCATTACTCTAGCATGGTAAACAAAGGAAACATAAATCACTAGAATGTCAAAAAGTAGTTATCCCAATTATAGCTCTCTCCATTCTTTGATCCATTGCGTTATAAGGCTTTTCCATTCATTCACATTCAACATTGCAAGATAGGAACACTTTGCTTTGCCAATTTCTGGTGTCTTCCTATGGAGATCTTCATACCTACTCATATACCAAATATGCATTTATACACGCCTAAATTCATGAAATATTTTTATGCTTTCTACAAAAACATAAGATGAATTCAATCCATATTCAATAAGTTCCACCTTTGAATAAAGCAAGCAAGCCTACTTAGCTTAGATGGAGGTTTTCCCAAATCCATTATTATGAAAGTTCTCTATGGATTATAGTTCACGCTGTTTTTTATTTATGTGATCTATCAAAAACATGATGAACTCAACCATATGCAATCGTACTTAGCGTACTTAGCGAAAACTGAAGAAGAACAATCTTCTCTAAAAGGGGAGTTAATGCATTTTCGAGTGACAACCCATTTTCGAGTACCATTCTTTCAATGCTTTGCACGATTTAAACTTCACTTGAGATTTCTTCGAGAACGTCGACACTCATATTCGATGTATTTGCATCCTACTTGTGCGGGTGCTGGTTGGGCTTCCTTTGGTTGATTAAAAATATGAAAATCGTTGAACAGAACTTGGAGAAAAACCTAATGAACTTCTCATAGTGCGCATGAATTTGATGCTGGCTCAATAAATCCAATATATTAACCACAACACTTGAGATAAGCTTACATAAGATAGAGCTCTAGAATCTTTACTTACATCAAAGTAGAAGAGAGATGAACTATGTATGCACTCCGCTTTGGTCCATTCAGATGATAAAGTGCCACTGAGCCGTCCTAAGGAGGAAGTTTTCCTAGAAGTGAAATGGATTCACAAAAGGATGTAAGAGAAGAACAAGGATTGTGGTTTTCGCTCAAGACCACAAAAAGAGAAGAGAAAGCATGTCTACACACACACACACACACACACATATATATATATATATATATATATATATATATATATATATATATATATATATATATATATATATATATATATATATGCCAACGAGGAACATGTCCTTGGGCTCATGCAAGTGCTCAGCCAAATGTCCCGCATGTGGACACGTTCTTAGGTACCCTCACATGCCTTTTAGTTTTTCAAAGGATATCACATGCCTTCTTAATTCAAATGAGGATCCTTCTCTCGTATAGACCCCAAAGTGTCACAAAGAAGAGCTTCTCCAAAGACTAAGATTTCCACACCTTAGGATATATCAAGCCTAAGGTAGAAGCTCTTATGAATAAATAGTGCAAGAGCTAAAACCAAGGGCTCAATCCAAAGGTTCAAGCTTCTGCCAACGATATATCAAGGGCTAAACGAAGGCTAAGATACATCATATTCGAAGCTAAAAAATCTACACATTTAACCTTCCAATCCCATGATCATACAAAAACTCCCAATATCATTGAATATGGACATTCAATCCCATCAAACAAAAATAATACAAAATTCATGACATATTTCCTGAATGCCGAAACAATGGTGTTCAAGTATAAGAAAAAAGAAAATAAAAATTGAAAAGGAAGAGAATTTTGGATTGGAGTTTAGGATGGGTTTGAAAAAAAAAAAGAGAAAATTAAGATTAAAAAACTTGGGGAAATGTTTTTACAATGAAGAAGAGAGTAGAATAGGTTTATCCTTGTCTTTGATCGAGAGATGGTTAAAACCATAGGTGCGGCTCTTGCCATACAAGTTTTAGGGTTGACATTTTCTCAATTAAGCTTGGTGATTCTCAAAACATCACTTGTTCTACAACCCCTTGGTTTTGGGGGTCAGTTTGGTATGCTGCATCCGCTTAGGTTTTCTCATTCACGATGAGTGTTTGACCAATGGTGATCTGCGTTCCGAAGTTATTCTCAGGGGTAAAGGTTTATGAAAGGTAAAATCTTTTAACATTATACTCACTGGCAGTAACAGAAACAAGATGATCATGGTAGATCACATTTCTATTGACAAATTGGATAGAGATAATTATCCCGCATGGGTAATGCGAATGGAAGCCTTACTTATGAGTAAGGACTTAATGATATATGTAACAGGAGAAGAAAGAAAACCTACTTTTGGAGATGACAGTCAACCAAAGAAAGAAGAGTTAGAAGCCTTGAAGTTGTGGCAGAAGAAAGATGCAACGGCAAGAGCTTATATTTACAATACTATTACAGATAATCTAAAAGTGGAAGACGTATGGAGTGCTTTGGAAGATCATTTCCAAAATACTAATAAAGCTAGGAAAGCTAGCTTATGGTCAGAATTTACAACGTTCAAGAAAAAACAAAGTCAAAGCATTAGTGATTATGTCACTAAGATGAAGGACCTGGCAGACACTCTTGGATCTATTGACGAGGATATCGAAGACCACAAGTTAATAGTGTAATTGCTTGTAGGACTGAGAGGAGATGAAAGGTGGAAACCTTTCGTACTCTCAATTGAACTTTCATTAAATCATTTTGTACCAGATTTAAATCAGTTGCTTGGATTAATGCTAACATTTGAGCAAGATTTGAAGACAAATGGAGATAAAGGACATAGTTCTGCTATGTACGTAGAGTAAGAAGAAAGGTGATAAAGGTAAAGAAAAAGATGAAGAAGAGATTACTACTCAAGCAAATTATGCAAGAGGAAGAGGTAATGCCAGAAGAAAAAGCAAAGGTAATACAAAAGGAAGAGGTAATCAGAATAACAACAAGAAGACTTGTTGGATCTATGGATTAAGCAAACACTTGGCCCATGATTGCTGGCATAATTCTCAAGGATCAAGTTAGAATCAGAACAACAATAGCAGAGGCAGAAGCGGAAGATATCAAAGAGGTAGACAAAGCCAAAGAGGCGGATATGGTAGAGGTGGAGCAAGAAGTTGGGGACAAAATCAGTCTCACAACACTACCTACTACAACTATGCAAATGATACGCAGAATGACAATCATACAACATTGATGATGAATTCGATAAGTGTGTTAGAGAATGAAGACCTCAAGGTATTCTATATTCAATCTGGTTGTTCAAATCATTTGTCAAGAAATATAGAATTGTTATCAGAATTGGAAGGAGGTATTTCAAATCATATAGTACAAACAGGTGATAACACAAAACATAATGTACGGTCGATTGGAAAAGTGAAGTGTAAAAATGGAGCTGACCTATTAACAAATTTTTTGTATGTTCCAACAATGCCAAAGAATCTGATCAGTATGGGATAGATAGTAGAAAAAGGTTTTCAAGTCAGGTTTACAAATGAAGGAGTATTTCTTGAAGATCCTGAGAATGGATACAATCAAATTGTCTATGGTAAAAAGGAAGGTAGACTTTTTACTCTTAAAGTAGAAGGGAATGTTGGTCAAGCCTTGATCACACATGGTGATAAAGCATTTACAGAACTAGACCTCTGGCATAAGAGGTTAGGACATTTTAATGAAAAAGGAATCAAAGTGATGGTGGAGAAACAATCTGTAAGAGGATTACCAAATATGAAGAATCAACATATGATTCACAAATGTGAAGCCTGTCAGATGGGAAAAGCACACAGGTTACCATTTCAGAAAAATGGTTACAAACATGATGGTTTGCTAGAGCTCATACATACAGATGTATGGGGACTGACGAAAGAAGGATCTATCAGTGGCTCAAGGTATTACGTTGTTTTAATTGATGATGCAACAAGATGGATAACTCTTTATGATTTGAAAGAGAAGTCAGAAGTGTTTGGAGCTTTCAAGCCTTTTCATGCATATGTTGAAAGACTTACAGGACAAAAACTCAAAAGGCTAAGGTCTGATGGAGGAGGAGAATATTTTTCTCAAGAATTCAATGATTATCTATGGAATGCATGTATCAAAAGAGAAATAACTTGCAGGTATACACCGCAACAAAATGGAGTAGTAGAAAGGAGAAACCGAACTCTAGTTGAGTTTGCCAGAGCAATGTTAACAGAAAAGAATTGTCCAAACTATCTTTGGGCTGAGGCTATAAATATAGCCACATATCCTGTAAATAGATTACCATGTACAACTTTAAATGGAACGACCCCGTATGAAGCTTGGTGGGATAAGAAACCAACACTTGATCATTGCAAAGTGTTTGGATCAGTTGCTTATGCTTATGTACCATCACAGCTTAGACATAAGCTGAAAAATACGTGTTCATTGGATATGATGAAAAGCAGACGGGTTATAGGTTATGGAGTCCTTTAACCAAACAGTTTATTGTTTCCAGAGATGTGACATTTGATGAAGGAAAGAGCTGGTATGCAGATAAAGAATATGATGATGAAAAAATTGAAGAAGAGAAAAGAAAAAATGAAAAAGGTAAATCACATATGCAGGTGAATGGAGATGAAGATCATATGCAGGTAAGTACATCCAGATTTGGATCAATTATGAGAAAGGAAGATGGACCGAGATTTGATGAAGAAGTGTATTCAGATACACATGAAGAGTATGAACCAAGAAGGTCAAATAGATTAAGGAAACAACCAACAAGGTATTCCTATGATACTTCTTATTTGAATCAGAAAAACTATGATTACTTAGTAAAGGAAGATGAAGAACCCCAGAATTATGGTGAAGCAAAAGGTCAAAAACAATGGGAAGAAGCAATGAAGCAAGAGTTCAATGCACTTGAGGAGAACAAGACTTGGGATCTTGTTCCAAAACCAAATGGTAAGAAAGTGATTGGAAATAAATGGGTTTACAAAGTAAAGAAGCTTGCAGATGGAAGAATAGCCAGATACAAAGCTAGACTGGTAGTAAAAGGTTATGCTCAGACACATGGCATAGATTATGATGAGACATTCAGTCCAGTGGCAAAGATGTCAACCATAAGGACATTGATTGCTATAGCAGCATCAAAAGGATGGAAGCTAAGTCAATTGGATATAAAGAATGCATTTTTAAATGGATATATATCAGATGAAGTCTACATGGAACAACCTGAAGGGTTTGTAAGTTCCAGTTACCCAAATCATGTTTGCAGATTAAGAAGAGCACTCTATGGATTGAAGCAAGCTCCAAGAGCTTGGAATTACAAACTTGTAAAGTATCTCAATGATCTTGGATACCAAAGTTCAAAGGCAGATGCAAGTCTACTCATTAAGAGAACAGATGAAGGTATGATCTACATTTGTATTTATGTAGATGACATTATAATCACAGGTACTTTAAATGAAGGAATCAAGGAGGTAAAGGGATTGCTTGAAAAAGAGTTCAAGATCAGTGATCTAGGAAAGTTATCATACTTTCTTGGAATGGAAGTGACATATACAGATCATGGTGTATATGTTTCGCAAGAAAGGTATCTTCTCAACTTACTGAAGAAGTTTAACATGGAGAATTGTAGAGAAGTCTCAACACCACTTGAGGTCAATCATAAACTCAGAAAATATGATGGTGCAGAGTTTAAAGATATAAGGAACTATCAATCTTTAGTGGGAAGCTGGATTTATGCTACGCTAACAAGACCAAATCTTAGTTGTGCAGTAGGAGTTCTCTCACAGTTTATGCATTGTCCGAAGGATCAACATTGGGTTGCAGGACAAAGAGTTCTTAGATATATCAAAAGAACTATAAAAGAAGGATTATATTATCCTTTCACATCAGATATAAAGCTGAGAGCATATAGTGACTCAAACTGGGCAAGAAGTCAAGATGACAAAAGGTCAACACATGGGTATATGATATACCTAGGAGATAAGCTTGTCAGCTGGTGTTCAAAGAAGCATCATACAGTGGCTCTATCGTCAACTGAAGCTAAGTATAAAGGACTTGTGGAAGCAACTAAAGAAATGATATGGATGCATACCTTGTTCAAAAGCTTGGGTATTGATCAATGTATACCTATCATACATGGAGATAATATGAGTTCGTTGTATCTTGCAGCAAATCCAGTATTTTATGCAAGAAGAAAGAACATAGAGATTCAATATCATGTCCTGAGGGAAAAGATAATGGAGCTTAGGTTCCTATTTGAGAATGTTTTGATTGGATACAGAATTGACATAGAGCAAGTTAGTGATAGGGAAATTTTTTTTGGAATGAAGTCATGAACATCTACTACACGAGTTCATGGTAATCTACAAGAAGTCAATCCCATTCCACCCTCATGTGTATGGAGAGGCAAATAGTACAAACTAGATCCTTTGTAATGTTTTGATGATTGTGGATAATAAACGTTCTAAGTAGGACAAACATCTACAATTTGTTGTTTGGGCATATCGAGAAGTCTATAGTGATACTCAAAACCACCCCCTTTTAGATTGTATGTGGTCAAAATTTAGTTCTACCATTAGGTGTCTTTATACCTACATTGAATGCACAAGGGCATCACTAGAATGGATATGAAGTATCATCTAGAATGCTCAATTTAGAGATGAGACTATGTGCTAATGCATGGCTAGCTCAAAAGATGATAGGAGGAGCACCTTTGGCTACTTATCTTTTGGAGGGTCTAAGTTAATTTCATGCTTATCAAAGAAACAACCAACAATGGAAATGTCCTTACTTGAAACTAAATATACGGGCCTTGCAAACGCAACACAAGAGGCAATGTGGTTAAAGCTACTCTTCTCGGACTTTAGGTTACATACATACACACCAATGATCTTTGGAGATAATACTAGCTCACTACATTTGGTTGCTAATCCTATGTATCATGTAAGGACTAAGCACATTGAAGTGCATTACCACTATGTGAGAGAGAAGCTACTTAGCAAGGACATACAATTGTCCTATGTGTCTAGAAACCTACAATGTGCAGATATGTTCACTAAATCTTTTGATGGAACTAGATTGAACAGGTTCAAGATGATGATTGGGTTGCAGGAAATCTAGGAAAGTTGAAGCCCAAGCATTTTAGGCTTGAGGGTAAGCTCTTGATGCAAATAGATACAAGCTTACATACTTGGACAATTAGCTATTCACTTCTATGTACACACATGAATTCACATATGAATACTCACTAGTAAAAGTTTGGTTTTACTCCTTATAAAAGTGGATATGTAAAAATTACATTCACGTGGAGATTGGAGGATCAAGTATGAGATTTTTGGTGGATATTTGATGAGAAAGCAAGTTCTAAACTTTAGGTACATTTTTTGGTAGAGTTTGAAATTCAAAAGTTGAAAATTGGCTCCAACTTTAGATATAAAAGTGACTCAAAATGCCACATGCAATTAAGCCCAATTTGGAAGCATTTTTCGAGGAATTCTGCTTGGGTATTGAGCTCACACTATAACTCTACCATTGCCCTCATATTGTGAGATCATTGATTGCCAATATCATTGCACTTTACGTGCATTAATACATACATATTGACCATGTTCTCTTGTCTCTACTCTATCATGTGCTTCTCAGAACACTGAACTTCTCATAGCTATTTCTCAGCGTGTACTTAATCCTTTTGAGTGCTTTAAAGTTCTATAGCTTCCTTGGACAATCTAGCTATATGCTACAAACTTTCATCTTGATTGCTTCAACCATTTTCAAGCAATCTTTGAATTAGTGTTCTCTGGTCTGCTATCTATTGAGCTCCTAAAAAGTTGGGACACACCCCGAACTTGCTAAAGATCATTCTCCCAACCTAGTTGATCATTTTGAGTGAAATAACTTGTGGAAGCTAGCTATCTAAGTTAATCAGATATTCCCAAAAGGAGTTTGGACAATTGTTAGTAGAGAAAGAGAACTGCTCATTTCTCTAAGCAGGTATAGTGACCAAAATAGAAAGTTTTTGATTCAAGGTCAATGTCAATGTTATCTATTTTGATCCAATGATTTGAGAATCATTTTCCAAAGCACTTATGTGATTAGTTGTACTTTTTGGAAAGCTCAAGGGGTCTACTATGCACTCCTCAACTAAACTTTGGCTAGTGTGAAGCAGGAATTTGCAGCACCATCTCATCTCTGGAAGGTGCCCACCATCTCCTACATCAATAATTGCCACTCTTATAGGAAATCCTTTGATTGCTATTAATATTAACAGTAGGATTTCCTCTTCTATTTTGAATGCGAGATCAATGGCACAAAGTTTCCTACATGCTAGACTATTATTTTCTATTGCTACCAATGGCCTCAGCTTTTGCCTCCTTGAATGTCATGTCTAGTCTACTGAAATAAAAGGTCTTTCTCTTTCTCATGGGAAACATCAAAGAGTCATTAGAATGTTTGTTAATTACATAAATGCATTCATCCTTTATGAAGTAAGGTGGGTTTCTAGCAATGCTTGGATATTTTTTGCACTATCTCTAGTTCTAAAATTACCCATGCTAAATCTACTTTTATGAATATCCCTTAGCCATCTCATATGGGTTGAATTTATTTGATGAAATAATAAAAAATATAAAATATCATTTGTTTATCCTCTCCATATATTTTTAGTAGTCATGTGCATGAACACTCTTAGGAATGTTGGGGAAAGCTTTCCCCTCTTTAGGAGGTTTTCTTTAAAATGGCTTTTATATATGCTTAGAACCCTAATGGGTGACTTATCTTTGTACATTCACTTGGTAATAGATTTAGTATTGTGTTATGCTCCAAGCATCTTCTTCTTCCTTATGTTGTTTGTGCACTTCCATTGACATTCAACTTGAATAATTGGTATCAGAATATGTCCCCAATTTGTCTAGGGCATCATTGACATGCCTTCATTCATAGTCTTAAAATGATACAAAAATTGATCAGCATACCCGAGCAATTAGGAGTTGAAAAGAACAATTTGAAGCATTGAAATTTTGATCTTAGCTTCTTTTGCCCTTTTAACACAGTATCCAAGTTATTGTATAGGTAATTTGTTCCTTTTGTGCCAAAAATATATACAAGTTTTGATTCACCAATATAAGCACCTTCAAGTTTACAACAAGTTCAATAGATCCTAAGAGGATGCTACTATTAAAATTTTGTAGATTCTATCAATTTTTTGACATCAAGGTATTTTGTCAATAGCCATAGTTTAAAAGAATGATGTATTTTGTAAGTTGACTGTTGAGGATAATCTGGATGGTACTAATTACCCATTGTGTGCATATATGATGCATCACGTATTGGTAGAAAAAGGGTCATGGAATATTGTGCAAGGTGTTGAAAAAAATCATTTTACACCTGAAAAAATAGTTATTGAAGGTGATGTAGATGGCGTTAAAGATGATGATGTCAAGTTCCTCTTCATGTTGCACTTCCTAATGCACCTACTATAGAGCAGCTTTTTTTGGATGGTAGAGATGCTGAGTCACATGCATTAATAGTGTTGTCTATCAAGCATGCCATTATCCCTCATATTCAGTCTTGAAAAACAAGGATACACTTACCATTTTATACCAAGAACATAAATGAAGTTCATGTTCGTTACCTTTGAAAATAGTTCTAGAGTGAGCATACGAGTGAGGATGATTCTATTGAAATTTTCTTGACAAAGATCTAAAGATTTGAAAAATTAGTTGAGTTCTATCGATTAGTCTTGTCAAGCGTGGGACTAAGTGTATAGTGTATATTTACACTTTTGCTTAATGAATGTTGATAGATTCCACCTAAAAGGGATCCAAACAATTAGGGAGTGGTTTGAGTTTTGAATCAGAATGGAGTTGCATATTTTAGCTTCCAATAAATCTCGAGATTCTCTTTAATTGTCTCATTTATATTTCAGTAAGATAAACTTGGTATTACCATTACATCTTCATTCATTTTATAATGATGTGTACAATATTAGTGAAATCCTATGTGCATTAGTGAACTTGGGCTTGCTTCATGCACCAACAATATGCATTGCTACCCCAACAACAACACACAAAGTTTGATGGAGTTGAATCAGAATGGAGTTGCATATTTTAGCTTCTAATAAATCTCGAGATTCTCTTTAATTGTCTCATTTATATTTCAGTAAGATAAACTTGGTATTACCATTACATCTTCATTTATTTTATAATGATGTAAGGAGAAATCCTATGTGCATTCGTGAATCACTTGGGCTTGCTTCATGCACCAACAATATGCATTGCTACCCCAACAACAACACACAAAGTTCGATGATGAAGTAGTGAAACGTATGTTAGTAGGGTATAGTTCTTAAAGCAAAGGCTATCATCTATATCATCCATATACTAAACACATCTTTGTTAGCCTTGATGTTGTTTTTGCTGAAGATCCAATTCTCCCATTAGTTTTCATGTAGGAAGGAGACTTCCATTAGCTCTAAAGATGTCTATGAAATGTTGCAACGTCTTTTATATAGGTGGATTATCAAGT
>CM035436.1:51395653-51438153 GCA_020310875.1 Ceratopteris richardii | reverse complement strand
GATCTATGTCTACACCCTCATCATCTGATGCACTTGATTCAGTCTCATACTGTTGAGAGCTCTCTTCTTCTTCTTCTATATCCACAAGAGCTCTATCTTCATCCACGTACATACCAAATTCTGCAGGATCATGCACAACTCTTCTTGTTTGCCTATGATTTCCTGTACCACATACATCTGGAAGCTTTTGTTTTATCATGTTGATGGTTGCTTTCCTCAAGTGACCTGTTTTTGTCAAGGAAAAATCATAAACAAGAATATCTACATCATCCATTTTAAGAGTGGATGTGCTTCGAATATTCTTTTTCTTTTTTGAACCTGTTCGTTTAGTATCACACACCATTTCTAAGTTATATTTACCTGTGAATGCATTACTACTTTTAGTGTAATACCAATGCACCATCAAAGCCTCTATTCTTCTCTGATCAATATCTTTAGTTATCTCTAAAACCTTTGCAATCCAAAATGGTATGGTAGCCTCATCACCATCAGTAAGAACTGCAATAAGTGTTCCAACATTTATCTCTATTAAATTTCCTTGCCATCTTGCTTCTGCCTGTTTTGTCATCCTTGGGCCTACATAAATATTTCTTTCTGGTGGATGTATAAAACTTTGAAGTGCATCTGCATTACATGCTTGAGCCACATTCACGGATCTTTGTGTACAAAAATCCCATGTGAATGGAACATCAACTGGCCAGTGACCTGCAATTGTATACTGTATAATCTCTTCTTGATGATTGAAAAAGTCCTCCCACCAAGATACATCTTGATCTCCAGCATATTTTTTTGCACGCTCAATATGTCTCTTCTTTTCAATGAGTGCATGCATCCAGCTTTTACTTTGATCAACCACATTTCCACATCTTTCTGTATTGTTTTTATCTTCATATGGTGATTGTTCTGCACCATACACTGTTACAGTAGACAAATTAGGCACCTGCAATAAGAATCTGCATCCCTCTTTAGGCTCCCACCCAAGAGAAGATGAATACTGCTTTGCAAATAAAAGGGTTATTTCATCAACCCTCCTCATCAAGAATACATGGTTGAAACTAATATTGTGCAATGGAGCCAAACCTTAGCACTGTTATCAAGGCCCATTGAGCAAAAGTGCTTAAAGTCATAAATCTGTGTGAGGTGTTGAACTTCTGGTTTTGGAGTATATGCTTCTGAAATCAGCTCAGATAAAATCGGAAGAGTAAAAGCATTGTTACGTGCCAACTTCTTAGAGAAAGTACTGAACATTTGATCAATGTGATCATGAGTGTGGCCAACCAGAAGGAAATTTACCTTAACCTTCTGAAATACCTGTTTTTCAATAAGCATGCTTAAATATCCAAAGACTGTAGAATTTTTATTCTCTCTTGCAGTATTATCTAGTTGCAAATATAGAGTTGGTGGCAAAAGACCCTTCCATGATTGCAAAACACGATGAATGATAGTAACTGTAAGGTTTGGATCATTATGCACATTCGGATATGTGAAGAAAACCTTGGACATTACAGTTCCATTGTATACCAAAGCACCAACCAAATGCATTTGCACAATGACTTCATCTCCAATGTCCTTAGGGATGCGATAAAAATGTGGCAAACAAGTTTTTTTTTTTATCCATACCATCGATCAACAAACACATATAACGCTCCGGATTTCTGAGTGCTTTACTTCGATGATGAGCTTTCTTTCTCTCTAAAGCTTGACTCTCACGATGGTTGTTAAGAAGGTTTTTAAAATTATTCTTTTCCTGTGGTGTTGTAGCTCCTTTTTCCATGTTTTTCAAAGTGGCGCAAACTGAACATTCACCCATTCTAACTTTACGAGGAATAGAAACATTGTTAAACTCTTCCTTCCATAATCGAGTAAAGTGACGATACAACACATACTTCTCATTTCTATTTTCCATGTCTTCTCTATATATTTGAAATACCTCTCGACGAGTAAAGTTATCTGACAAGTGCAACCTTCCAGTTGTAGGCATAACCTCACAATGCAAGCTAAAATAGTTCATCATCCAATTCATTGTATGACGTCCAACAGATCCTTTGGTCCCAACATGGAACGTATCCAAAATGAGATCCCCATTCAAAAGCCCTTGTTGAACCCTATGTATTCTAAAATTTCCCACACCCATTGCAATTTTAAATGCAGCCCTACAACATCGCATCCCTTGACTAAAGAAATATTCAAAACCAACACGTGTTACTGACATGTTATCCTCAATCATTTGCATGCGAGAAACAAGGTATATATCCTGCCTTTCACTATCTAAATGGAGGAATTTTTCTCTTAGGTGCTTTAGTTTCTTCATTCCTAAATTGTACAAACATTTCAAACCACAAAAAATGCTTCACAATATCCAATGCAATCTGTCTATCTGAAGTAAGAAATTTAAATCTTTTTTGACTTACTTCACGAGGCCTTCTTTTAAATTGTAGATTGAGCTTGCTTTGCTTTTTCGTTGCTCCACATGCACTTGAGTCAGAAGGGAGATCAATGGTTGGATGAGATGGGAGATCAAGAGGTGCATTTGGTTGGGCAGCATTGCACTGTGAATTGGATAACTTAAATGACTCAAGAGAAAACATGGAATCATCAGCACGTCCTAAATCATAGGGATCATCACTTCTGTGGAAAGGGTCAACTAAGAACAATGAATCCAAAACTGTATCAATATGAGCAGAAGAAGCTGATGCCCAAGCATCCACTGAAAAGATTGAGCTCATCTTCACTGAGTTCACAGAAGACTGAAGATGAATGACCTTTTTAAATAAGTAGAAATCCGAGATCAAGTGAAGATGTCACATCAAATGTCACATCAAGAAGATATGAAATCAAAATTTTATTAAAGTACATTAAATAACATTAAACATCAAATTACATCAAATAACTTAATTACTCAAATATACACTAATAAGGGAACCAAAGATTTGATTCACTTTTGAAATGAGAAACACAATTGATTTCTAACTAGATATGAGTCATTGAGTCTTAGCATTGTGATTGAATCAAAATATATCCAAGTTGAGTTCCAACTGGATTATATATTAAAATTGTTTGTAGTAGTGCCATTGAAGACTATACAAGAAGAAATTTAACCTTTGGTAAATAAGATTTCAAGGATTAGGTTTCATTGTAGTCTTGGCTAGATCTCAAAGAGGTAGATGAAAGTATATTAAAAAAGAATTATGTGTAAAAGAGGTACACGGAATGTTTATTCATACATTGATTTTCCATTTCAGCAATGTGTTACAAGATAAATGTGAATATGAACTCAAGTGAGGAGGATAACACTATAAAGATGTCATTAATCTCCCATATTCAACACAACTTAGACTTGAAGTGTAATTTCCATGCAAATGTATATAAATAGTTGCAAGGTTCTTTACTTGAATGTTTATTCATACATTGATTTTCCATTTCAACAATGTGTTACAAGATAAATGTGAATATGAACTAAAGTGAAGAGGATAACACTATAAAGATGTCATTAATCTCCCATATTCAACACAACTTAGACTTGATTTTCTCCCAAGCAAGAGATTCTAAGAAAAAATTTCTACATGAGATTAGACCTCCTCATGTACATACCATACTCTTGCCATTGAAGTGTAATTTCCATGCAAATGTATATAAATAGTTGCAAGGTTCTATGAATATTTCATTAAAGTGGCTCTGAAACAGCCTATTTGTGTGAGTGGTATTCCCTGGTTAGATTGGTTGACAGATATAGTTAGCAACTGGACTCATTCAGTTAGATCCAGTTAGTCTCTGGTTCAAGTTACCCAATTGCCTATAAATAGTAGAGGAGGACATCATTCTCATTTTCAAAATCCATGAGCAACAGAGAGCAACAGAGCACAGACAGCTATGGAGCACAGAGCTCAGCATACAAGCAAGGCAACTCTGATGGAGAAGAAGAATGTTGGCAAGAGTACCAAGAGGTAGACAAAATCATACCATAAAAAAAGATTCCTAAAAGATTCCCTTTGTATGTTTGTGTAAAGAGTCTGCTTTCTAGGTTTTTATTTTTCTTAGCTCTAAAAATATAGATCCAATGAGGGTACAGCTCGATGACTGGCATCGACTTTTAGGTGTAAGTCGATGCCAGGCATCGACTTGAGGCTGCAAGTCGATGCCAGGCATCAACTTGAGGCTGCAAGTCGATGCCAGGCATCGACTTGAGGCCTCAAGTCGATGCCTGGCATCGACTTGCACCTGAAAGTCGATGCCAGGCATCGACTTTGTGTGCAAGTCGATGCCAGGCATCGACTTGCAGGTACAAATCGATGCCAGGCATCGACTTGAGGCTTCAAGTCGATGCCTGGCATCGACTTGCAACCTCAAGTCGATGCAAGGCATCGACTTGCCTGGCAACGAAGTTGGCCTTAAAGTCGATGCCAGGCATCGACTTTAGGGTGCAAAGTCGATGCCAGGCATCGACTTTTGGGTGGAAGTCGATGCTAGGCATCGACTTTTAGGTTCAAGTCGATGCCAGGCATAAACTTTTAAGTGCAAGTCGATGCCAAGCATCGACTTTGTGTGCAAGTCGATGCCGGGCATCGACTTGCACACAAAGTCGATGCTTGGCATCGACTTGCACTTAAAAGTTTATGCCTGGCATCGACTTGAACCTAAAAGTCGATGCCTAGCATCGACTTGGGCCTTTGAAAACCACATTTACATATGAGCTGATTATTCCAAGCGTCTTCAGGGATGCGGAGTCCAAGAGTGAGAGGCCCTTCAAGAAGCTGAGAGTCACCATGGGCTCTGGTGATCAGCAACGTGACAAAGGCATTGGTCACCAAGCAAAACCAAAGAAAATTATTGCATCCTTATCCTCTGAGAAGGCCAGCAACCCGCTAGGAATATCCTCAGGTGGACAGAGTAGCATCAAAATTCCTGAGGATGATACAACTATGAAGGATAGGTTGAGGGACGCTGAGGTCTTAAGGACAGATCGTCCACTGCAGGACATGACAAATCTGGAGTGGTGCCTTCAGTATGTTGAAGAAAAGAATGCAGTCCTTCTTGTGTTCGCAGGGGCATATGGGAGAGGAAAGATCACGACAACACAAGGTTTTCAGTATGGCCTTGTGTACAAACTGGATATGAAGATGAGGATTCTGACAACCTCCTTTTCTTCGTAAAGACATCGAAAGGTTTGAGAAATGTTATATGCAAGATGGATTTCTTGTGCCTAGAGTGCTATGTTCCAGATGGTTATGCAGGGACTCAGTCAATCTTATCAAGGACTTGATGCCATGGATCCAGGGCAACATCATGCCAACACAATAGAAGATGACAACCCCTGTAAAGGCAAGGGGTAAGCAGAGCGTGCAGAAAAAGTTTCAAAAGAAAAAGTAGAGAATTTCAGAAGAGGAGTCTTCTGACTCAAGCTCTAGCTCTGAGGATATAATTGTTGCACCTGGTGGAGAGCTTGCCTCGGGTGTTCTTGGTACTGAGCAGAACAAGATGAGGGAGGACATAGCTAAAAGAAAAGTTGTGAAGAAGGGGCAGTTGTTCCACCTGCCAATCAATATCATCCACAGGCCACCAATAGATCTAGTCACAGGGAGGAGGCCCCTTGAGATCAGGGAGCCACACAAGTTGCACGTGCAGAATCTTAAGAAGAAAATGAAAATAAATCCTCATGCTACTGTTGTGCCATTCCTTGTCATGGTGGATCCGAATGAGTGCAGCTCTGTGGACGAGTTCAATGAGGGTTTGTTTAAGGATTATACTTATTATGTGATTGGAGGTTCACACTCTGCAGAGGCCCGTAGACAGCTAGTGAAGGAGCACCCTACCACATTTTTCTTTAGGTATGCAGAGTGTAAGATATATGCTGGTCTTACAACTGAGGAAGCCAAGCTTCTTGCTTGGGATCACAACAATGACAATGACTACAGGCAAAAAATGTCCTCCATAGAGAGAATTCGGTTCTTCCACCATGAATATGAAGATTGTCTTGTGAAGGAAGCTGGAAGAATACATCCCAATCTACGAAAGCAATGCCTTATTGAGGTTGGAATTGCACTGGATGAGAATAGAAAGTCTGATGCCTTGAGGAAATATGATCCATGGTTTCAACTGGCATTTAGATCAGGTGAGATCTGGGATCTACAGGATAAAATTTTCACAATGTGGGAGAACAAGGAGGTCAAGGGCCAGAAGCAACGAAAGTCGAGGCCAGACCCAGAGGTTGATCTGAAGGGAAAGGGAAGGAAAGTTGACCTCTCAATTCAAGAGGCTCCTGAGGACATGAAGCTGACACCATGGAGGGCCCTTCAAGGAATCAAGGATGATACATTGATTATATCAACTTTGTCAAGGGTAATCTCCAAGGAGTTAAGCCTGGAGGAGATGGTGACTGAGCTCAATAAGTATGTATATTATTCTCAGATCCTTTTTCCCTCCTCCCATGTTTCTGGTCTAACCTAGTCTCTTTTTTATTTCTGTGACTCTAGTCATAAAGTTTACATGAAGATTCAGGAGGTCATGATGAAGAGGCTGGGTTGCTTTTCTTGGACAGAGGTCCAAGCAGACTATCCAACCACATCATCCTACAAAGCTTTATCAGAATATTTCATCCTTTTTCGTGATTGGGTAGGTTCTCTTTTTGAGGTTGTGCCTGGTTTGCCATTAGGTTAGATGCCTTGATTCACCAAACCAATTTGATGCCAGGCTTTTAGTACGAATTCGATGCCTGGCATCGACTTACGGCTAAAGTCGATGCCTGGCATCGACCTGCAGCCAAAAGTCGATGCCTGGCATCGACTTGGGGGCATAAGTCGATGTCTGGCATTGATCTGCAGCATAAGTCGATGCCTGGCATCGACCTCGTGGCATAAGTTGATGCCAGGCATTGACTTATGTCCCAAAGTCGATGCCTGGCATCTACCCCCACATGAAATCGATGCCATGCATCGCTTCCTTATGTTCTGTTTGCTGTATTGAAGAGCTCAATTTAATTGTCTTTCCACTTTTTTTTGCAGAAACCAAAGAAAAGTAAGTCTGCGGAGCTACTAGATGATTGCCCCCCTGCATTCCTGGCTCACATTCAAAGAGCAAGGCATGAGAAATCTAGGCTGAAAGCCAAGGAGATGGATTTTGATGATGAACCTGATCTGAAATGTTTCTCCAATCCCCTAGACCCCCTTAGGCCTGTATATTACAATGTATTCTGTAGTAATGTAAATAATATTTGTTCTGTTGTGCCTAGAAAACATTTCTCCCTTCTCATAGCGGACATACCCTATGGATTTAGGATGTTGGGATCAGTTAATGATGATGAACCCTTCAAACACCCTCAGATTCAGAAGATGGTCACTGATTTTGCAGAGTTGACTATGTCTCGTCTTTGGAGGATAGTAATTTTCCATAGCAGAGACCAGTCCTTCTCTGTTTCAACTGCTCTGAAGGCAAGATGTCATGCTGTGGAGTGCCTCACGTGGTAAGTAATCTTCTTTCTATCTCCGTGGCTTTAATGATGCTCTCTGTGACTCATAGTTCTCTGTGACTCCTTTGCATAGGTTTGTGAGCTCCACTGAATGCATTACAGTTGGCTATTATGATGAAGTAAGCAAAAGGAGAGTCAGGGAGCATTGCAATGAGAATGTGATCTCAAATGTGCTCATGTTCCCAGCCGTTACCAAGAAACTTCGTCATGTAGCTAGGGACATGACATTGGTTAACCCCTATCAGAAGCCACAAAAACTCATAATGAGATTGCTTCAGCTATTCTCCAATGATGATGACTGGGTCCTAGACCTTTTTTCGGGCACAGGTAATTTCAATTTTCACAATTTTCATTAGTCATGGTTGATTGACACCTCTAAGTGGTTTTCTGCTGTTTCAGGAACGACTCTGGCCTACTCCTTAAAGATGTTCAGGCACTGCATAGCTGTGGAGAAGGATGATGCTCAAGTGAGCTTCATTAGAATGAGAATCAATGGGCTGAATGAATGCCCAGATGAAGACCAAGAGGTTGGAAGGAAGCACATTGCAGACACGGAGAGATTCCAACCGGCTTCAAGGGAGCCTGTTCCCCCACTTGCAAATGAACCAAGGGACATGGCTGACCTTGAAGAGCCAATCTTGGAGCAAGAGAGGCAGGATATGTGTTCTAATGTTCTAGAGGATCCCAATATCCTTGAGCCTGAGGAAAGCTATGATCAGCTTCTATTGTAGATTCATATTACTCTTGTACTTACACAGGAAATGTAAAAAATCATTTTAATAGAAATATAATGTCGAGTTCTGCTTCCACTTTGTGTTCAGCTTGATTTATCTTGAGCATTTCTCTGATCATGTGTGAATGTTTCTTAGTATAATTTTGTTGATTATTATCTTCTCTTAGGAATGCTTTTGTGAAATGTATTTCATATTCTGTGAATATGGCCATGCATTAAATGAGGATCTTAACCATACAAAGGGGATGATCTTAATTGCCTTGTTAAAATGTTCTGATTTTTGCAACACATGTACTCTAATTTTCGAGTAACTTTTAATCAGCTATAATCTGTGCTTGTTGAGGTTATGGATTTAAGGAAGGAGCTTCCCGAACTCTTACTTGTACCTTCAACACTAATCTATTGTCAAAGATCATGATGTGGGATTCTTGATCGGCTGAACAACTAGCTTTCATGGCAACAAGAATTTTATTATATCTATCTTGACTACTTGGGATATGAGATCAAGGTTCTAGTGACAATATTTACAAGCAAGAACAAGTGATGCTTTCTAGATATTGTAAAATGCTCACTTTATTGCTTGATATAATGGTCTTTAGGTAAAAAGGAAAAGAGAACATGTCTTTGTTCTCCTTTGTTGTGACTCAGTGTTAACTATCTATCTACCTATCTATCTATTTATCTATCTATCTATCTATCTATCTATCTATCTATCTATCTATCTATCTATCTATCTATCTATCTATCTATCTATCTATCTATCTAACTATCTATCTATGTATGTATCCATCTGTCTATCTGTCTATCTATCTATCTCCTATCTATCTATCTATCTATCTATCTACCTATGTATCTATCTATCTATGTGTCTATCTATCTATCTATCTATCTATCTATCTATCTATCTATCTATCTATCTATCTATCTATCTATCTATCTATCTATCTATCTATCTATCTATCTATCTATCTATCTATCTATCTATCTAACTATCTATCTATCTATCTATCTATCTATCTATCTATCTATGTATTTATTTATCTATCTATCTATCTATCTAATTATCTATGTATGTATGTATGTATGTATGTATGTTTTTATGTATGTATGTATGTTTGTATGTATGTATGTATGTATGTATGTATATATATATATATATATATATATATATATATATATATATATATATATATATATATATTGCTACAAGGCAATCAACAATTGAAGTTTTGGATGAAGAATTGAAGTCAAGGATTGAAGAAAAGACCAAGTCATGCAGCATGAAGGAAGTGCATATCTAGGAGATAAAGATGTGTATACATATGTACATTATTTTAGAGCGAGTTCATCATAAACTTTTGTATGGTCATGAGCTTGTAAAAATTTGCCTATATATACAAAGAAATTGTTGGGGCAAAATAAGAGAGATTATGTGAGAACAAGATTTGAGAAGAATTAGATGTCATTAGACTTTTAGAAGTGACTAGAATCTCTCTCATTACTCAGATGTAAGAATTTCTCAGAAATGAAAAATATTGCGCCCGATCTTTCTGTGCATTCTCCTTCTCTGCTTGATCATTTCAAGAATCCTTTTGTAGATCTCTAAGTCCATAGTTAATGAGTCTATGGTTAAATTTTGAGAGCCTCTACATCTATTACTCATAAAATTTGAAGAATTCAATATACAGGTGAAGAAGGGATGGGAGATTCTCTTCAGATAGAGAAGTTGGATAGAGAGAACTATCCAGCATGGTCAATGAGGATGGAAGCTCATCTTATAAGCAAAGACTTGATAGCTTATATTACAGGTGAAGAAGAAAAGCCTCAGTTCAGAGATCCTAGTGTTCCAACTAGGGAGGAATTATCAGAATTGAAGAATTGGATGAAGAAAGATGCTCAAGCTAGGAGCATTATCTATATGGCAATCAATGACTACTTGCTACCTCACATCAGAGGTCTTGAAAGTGCAAGTGATATATGGAATGCTTTGGAGGACCATTTTCAAAACACCACAAAGTCAAGGAAGGCATCCTTGTGGGCAGAATTTACCAGTTTCAAGAAGAAGGCCTCTCAATCTATCTCAGACTATCTAACAAGGATGAAGGACATTGCAGATGCATTAGGAGCAGTTGATGAAGACATTGAGGAGGATAAACTGGTAAGGCAAATCCTCACAGGTTTGAGAGGTGATGACAAATGGAAGCCATTCATTTTGTCTATTGAATTATCACTTGATCATTTTACTCCTGACTTAAATCAGTTGCTAGGACATATGTTAACCTTGGAGCAGGATGTCAAAGGTGAAGGTGACAAGAGTACAGGTCATGCAATGTATTCAAAGGATAAGAAGAAGAATATCAAAGGAAAGCAACAAGCAAATGAGGATGAAGGTACAACTAGCCAAGCTAACTTCCTAAGAGGAAGAGGAGGTGGCAAAGGTAGAGGAAGAGGCAGGAGTAATAAAGATGGAGTCAAAGCTTGCTGGATTTGTGGTAAGACAAATCACTTAGCTAATGATTGTTGGCATAATACTCAGAGTAATGGTGGATATAATCAGAATTTTAATTCAAGAGGAAGAGGTGGCAGAAATCAAAGAGGTAATTTCATAGGTAGAGGTAGTAGAGGTTACTTTGGAAGAAATGTAGGTAGAGGATTCCAAATTCAACAATATAATAATACCTACTACAATTATGTTTCAGATCAGAAGGAGGACTCAACATTGATAATGAATGCAACTTGTGAAAGGCAAAGTGAAGACCAAAGAGTCTTCTACATTGAATCAGGGTGTAGCAATCACCTGAGTGGTAACATAGCATTGATGACTGATTTGGAGAATACGGTAACTAATCATGTTGTTCAAACAGGTGACAATACAAAGCATAATGTGAAGTCAATTGGATCAGTGAAGGCCAAGGATGGTAGTACTCTCCTGAGTAAGGTTTTGTATGTTCCTACAATTCCTAAGAATCTGATAAGTGTAGGACAAATTGTTGAAAAAGGTTATGAAGTTAGGCTCACTAATGAAGGAGTGTTTGTGGAAGACCCTAGCAATGGGTATACACAAATTGTTTCAGGAAAAAAGAAGGAAGATTGTTTACATTGAAGATCCAAGGTAATGTTGCTCATGCCTTGTTCACTTATGGAGGACATAAGATCTTTGAGTTAGATCTTTGGCACAAGAGGCTTGGACATTTCAATGAAAGAGGTATCAAAGATATTATTAATAATGGTTCAGTGCTTGGATTGCCTAATGTTGCAGGTCAATATATGACATACAGATGTGAGGCATGTCAATTAGGTAAGGCTCATAAGCAATCTTATTCCAAGCATGGGTTTATGTACTCAGAGAAGCTTGAATTGGTACACACAGATGTGTGGGGACCATCAAAGGATATGAGAGGCATGTCAATTAGGTAAGGCTCAGAAGCAATCTTATTGCAAGCATGGGTTTATGTACTCAGAGAAGCTTGAATTGGTACACACAGATGTATGGGGACCATCAAAGGATTTTAGTATCAATGGCTCAAGGTATTATGTGATTTATGTCGATGATGCTACCAGATGGATCACTATCTATGTAATCAAAGATAAGTCAGAGGTATTCAATACATTTAAACATTATCATGTGTATGCAGAGAGAATTACAGGTCATACGTTGAAGAGACTAAGGTCAGATGGAGGGGCAGAGTATTTCTCTAATGATTTCAGTGATTATTTATGGAATGCAGGTATAAAGAGAGAGGTTACCTACAGGTACTCTCCTCAACAAAATGGGGTAGCAGAGAGAGGAAATAGAACTATTGTTGAGTTTGCAAGGTCAATGATGAAGGAGAAAAATTGCCCTAATTATTTGTGGGCTGAGGCTGTAAACACAGCTACTTATTTGGTCAATAGGTTACCATGTAAAGCTTTGCAGGGTATGACACCATATGAGGCATGTTGGGGTAAGAGACCTACTCTAGATCATTGCAAAGTATTTGGATGTTTGGCATATGCATATGTGCCATCACAATTGAGGCATAAATTGGAGCCTAAAGCAGAAAAATATGTGTTTATTGGATATGATGATAAACAGATGGGATATAGGTTGTGGAGTCCATCCACAAAACAATTCCTTGTATCTAAGGATGTTACATTTGATGACCAAGGTACTTGGTATGCAGGTACAATCAATATTTATGCAGGTGATGAAGAAATTGTGGATGAAAAGAAAGGTAAATCAAAGGTTCAGATATTTGATGAAGAGAAGAACAATGAAGTACAGGTTGAAGTTGAAGAAGTGCCAAGGTTTGATCCAGAATGTGATGAACCAGAAACTTCAAGAAGTGGAGAACTCAGAAGGTCAACAAGGCACAAATGGCAACCTACAAGGTATAGCTATGACACTTATTTTTTGGCTACCAAAGATTATGCTTATATGGTAAAGGTAGATGAAGACCCTTCTACATATGAAGAGGCAAAAGGTAAGGAAAATGGGGAGAAAGCTATGCAGGAAGAGTATGATGCATTGATGGAGAATGAGACTTGGGATTTGGTTCCTAAACCAAAAAGTCAGAAGATCATTGGATGTAAATGGGTCTACAAGACAAAGAGGTTTGTAGATGGAAGTGTGTCTAGGTATAAAGCTAGACTTGTTGTGAAAGGTTTTGCTCAGACATATGGTGTAGACTATGATGAGACCTATAGTCCTGTGGCAAAGATAACAACCATCAGGACACTCATAGCTATTGCTGCATGTAAAGGTTGGAAATTATGTCAACTAGATGTGAAGAATGCTTTTCTAAATGGTTATATTTCAGATGATGTTTTCATGCAGCAACCACAAGGATTCAAAGATGAAAGGTATCCAGATCACGTGTGCAAGCTCAAGAGAGCTTTGTATGGTTTGAAGCAGGCCCCAAGGGCATGTAATTATAGACTTGAAAGAACTTGGATTCCAAGGATCTAAAGCAAATAGTAGCTTGCTTGTTAAAGCAAGTGATGATGGGTTCATTTACATGTGCATATATGTTGATGATATAATTCTTATAGGTACAGATGAGAAAGGCATTCAAAGCGTAAAGAAGCAAATGGAGAAAGAATTCAAGATCAGTGATTTTGGAGACTTGTCATATTTCTTGGGCATGGAGATCTCATATACTCAACATGGAGTGTATGTAACTCAAGAAAGGTATTTGAAGAACTTGTTGATCAAGTTTAAGATGAATGATTGCAAGGTAGCACCTACTCCAATGGAGGTGAATCACAAATTGAGCAGATATGGAGGAGAAGAGTTCAAGGACATGAAGCTATATCAAAGTTTGGTTGGTAGTCTGATTTATGCTACAATAACTAGGCATGACTTATCATATGCAGTGGGAGTATTGTCTCAATTCATGCATTGTCCTAGGAAAGAACATTGGATTGCATGTCAAAGAGTGTTGAGGTACATTAAGGGTACACTCAAAGAGGGTTTGTATTATGGTTTTACATCAGATACAAACATCAAGATATATAGTGATGCAGATTGGGCAAGTAATCCTGAGGATAGGAGATCAACTTATGGATACTTATGTTATGTGGGAGATAAGTTAATTTCATGGTGTTCAAAGAAGCAAAACACAGTTGATTTATCATCCACAGAGCCTGAGTATAAAGGTATGGTGGAAGCTGCAAAGGAAGTGATATGGCTTAAGACTCTGATGAAGAGTTTTGACATCATTCAGAGTATACCCACTATTCATGGAGATAACATGAGTTCTTTGTATTTAGCTGCTAACCCTGTGTTTCATGCCAGGACTAAACACATTGAGATTCAGTATCACTTTCTAAGAGAGAAAGTGGATAAAGAGATTGAAGTCATACATACTTCAACAAAAGATCACATAGCTCATATGCTAACCAAAAGCTTGGATGGACCAAAGCTACAGAGATTCAAAGACATGGCAGGCATAAAGAAGATAGAGAAAACCTCAATTGATGATTGAGGGGGAGCTGTTGGTGCAGGGCAATGAACAATTGAAGTTTTGGATGAAGAATTGAAGTCAAGGACTGAAGAAAAGACCAAGTCATGAAGCATGAAGGAAGTGCATATCCAGGAGATAAAGATGTGTATACATATGTACATTATTTTAGAGACAATTCATCATATACTTTTGTATGGTCATGAGCTTGTAAAAATTTGTCTATATATACAAAGAAAATGTCGGTGCAAAATAAGAGAGATTATGTGATAACAAGATTTGAGAAGAAATAGATGTCATTAGAATTTTAGAAGTGAGTAGAATCTCTCTCATTACTCAGATGTAAGAATTTCTCAGAAATGAAAAATGTTGCGCCCGATCTTTCTGTGCATTCTCCTTCTATGCTTGATCATTTCAAGAATCCTTTTGTAGATGTCTAAGTGCATAGTTAGTGAGTCTATGGTTAAATTTTGAGAGCGTAATTGTAAACAGGCTATGAGAATTATGAGTAGGAACATTCATATGTGAAGAAGTGTTCACTGGTTTCTAAAACAGGCACAAAATTCGATGTTAATGTTTTGGTCGATTCTCCTTCCACAGTGTAAAGTTTTGAGCAAGCAAGCACTCAATCTTTAACTTGAAGGTAAGTTACCTGTGGTTAAAAGCATTTGCATAAACGGGTTCTAGATTGAGAGAACCAAGTGTTAAAATTTATAGGTGTCTGAATCGACTTCTCAGAAGAACAGTTTTAGACATAGGTGACTTGTTAAATTCATTTCTCAAGATATATTGAATCTTTTGAAGTGATTTAACTTGGAGATGATGTGCAGACTATAGGCGACACCTTGTGAAATTTTTCATCAAAAACTTTACACATTTGATAAGTCAATGAGAGAGTTATGTGCAGCAAACTTTTTGTAGAGTTATCATCTTCACAGTTTGGTAAAAGTTTTTATAATTGGTCATTGATCCTCTAAATTGATGAAGGTTTGGAGTTACTCTTGATCTATCTAATCTGCTCATATGTTTTCATTATTGCCATCATTTTGGTAAGACATCAATATAGTCTCATCTTCATTATCCTTATTGATTTCATTTATTTCTTCTATTGTTAAATCTATGTTCTCATGAATCACATCATCTATTGGTGGATTAATATCTATTTCTGGTAATTCCTCTTCCTCATCAGTAGAATCAGCATGTAGAGAATTATCCTCTTCATCAAAAAGATTAGTATCATTATCACGTATAATGAGTCTAATTTCTATTCCAGATGTTGATGTATCAGTATCTGATGCTGAATCATCAAGAGGACTTTCTTCAATCTCTCTAACAATAAACTGTTCAAACAATGACCTACCTCTAGGTTGCACATGAATGACTTGCCACCAAGGATGAGCATCTGGGTTTTTATAAAAAAATGCTTGTTCAATATGCCTAGGAAGAATATATGGTTCTTTAGTAGATCGCATTACCTTGGAAGAATCAATCCCAAAACCCAGATAATTCCTTTCTTATTGTAGAATTACTACCTTTATACTCCGCTCGATACCAGTCAACCTTCAAAATGACCTATCAAAATACATAACAACAAAAACGTCCCATTATTAGGTGCTTAAAAAAATAACTAACTCTAAAAAAAATATATAAACTTTTTTCTACCTGTTTGAATGTACGAAATGAAATTTCGTAGATACCAACAATAGTTCCTACGTAACCAAGTTCGCTATCTATAAGGTTCGTGTCTTTTGAGCTAGCACGTGATAGTTGCTTGAAACAAGCAACAATACTAGAATCCTCTGTTTTACATAAAGAATCAATGGATTTGATTCTAATATGCTGTCCAAAAGCCCACATATTAGTGAACATTCGAGCCTGCAAAATAAATTCAATTAGTAAATAGAAACTAACATACATATATGAAAAAAATAAAATATATATTTTAATAAAATTACCTTTTGTTCACAACCTATCATTAACTCTCTTTGCTCATCTGAGATTTCTTCTTTATTTGCGTTGGCGCGTTGCAAACGACTATATAGCCAATCCGTGAAAGAAGGTATATCTGTAATCTCATTATTATCGAGATTACGTCTAGATCTTTTGTTTTTTCGCCTTTTACTTTGGAGACTTTGAAGTTCCTCGTACTCGCTAACGAATGCTTGCATGCATTCGCTATTATATGCTACAAAAGTAGAAACATCATTTTTTTCTTGAAATGTAAATAAGAATGGAACCCCCTTACCTGATAATACCTCATCTGTTATTTTTGAAGAAGACTCGTTGGTCCATGCACGTGGAGCTTCTTCATGAACTCTTTCAAGGTACTCACTAACGTAATACATGCACTCTTCAAGCATCCAACCCTTTGCCATGGATCCTTCTGGTTTTGCTCTTTGTCGCACATAACCTTTTAGTATTCCCATAAATCGCTCGACCCAAAACATCCATCGAGTGTTGACAACACCGGCAATCTCTATCTCATCTACAAGATGGACTAGTAAATGAACTTGAATATCAAAAAATGAAGTAGGAAGTTCTTTTTCCATCAAACATAGTAGCTCTTTGCATTCACGTTTTTTTTGTGGGATCGAATTTTTATCGATCTCTTTGGATGTAATCCACCTATACAAATCATAAAAACAATTGTAAAGAAGTTAATTAAAAAATAAAAGATATCCAATATTCATACATATTAAATATAAAAGTATCATAATTACCTTATAAGTGATCCAAGACGATAGATCACATCTCGTACTCCTTTCGTTGTACATCCATCGATAACCAAAGGTAAAATATGTTTCAAAAAGTTATGCCAGTCATGGGTCTTTAATCCAGATAAGCTCTTATCATCCATAGTAAACATGTTTTGAAACGATGCTCCATATCCTGTAGGAGTCTTGATCAATTGAATTCTATTGTTGATAGTCTGTATCTCTTTTGTTGTAAGTACCCAAGGAGCAGATGCATAAGTCGTTTCTTGTCGATGTCTATCAAAAACTGGCCATAACTTTGGTTTGGATTTTTGATCTTTCAAATCATTCCTTGATGTTGTGGTATCTTTTAGTCCAAGAAGATGCTGCCATAGTGAATAACCAATATTTTTGAATATATGCATAGGATCAAGAAGATGACATACTTTTAACTCTTTCCAATACTCCAAAGAATACCATATTGATATGTTCTCTGCGAGTGCCAATTTCCCTTTACCTCTGTTCACATACTCATTATCTGAATCATCACTGAAGATTTCTGCTTCTGGATCTATCAGAGGTCCATCTGTCCATTTTTTATACCAATCCATAGGGGTCATAGGTTTTGGATACTGGCCTGTTTCAAGCTTTCCATTAAAATGTATTGCTTCTCTTTTAGATCTTAATGGATGATCATCAGGCAAGAATCGTCGATGTCAAAGATAAATATTTTTGTTGAGATTCTTACTATAGATTGATCTCAACCAATCACCACAATATGGACAAGTTTTATAACCCTTAGTAGATATTCCTGCATCATGGAAAAGGATAAAAATATAATTAGATTAAATCATATTTATTTACATGCATATTGAATAAAAAAATTACATCAATACCTGAACAAACGTCATATCCAGGAAAATCATGAATAGTCCAAGCCACAATACCACGAATCGTAATATGTATTTCATTGATGCTTTTTGATATATCAATGACATTAATACCTCTCCATAAATCTTGAAGATCGTCAATGAGAGGAGCAAGATATACATTCATATCTTTAACTTGTCTTTTGCCTGGGATTAAAAGTGAAAGCATTAAATGTTCCTTTTTAATGCTAAGATATGGCGGAAGATTGTAGTTTATGACTACCACTGGCCATGTTGACCATTTACTGGATTTCATGGAGAATGGATTAACCCCATCTAATGCAACTCCTAACTTTAGATTCTGTGGATTTTGTGCAAATTCAGGCCATGTAGAATCAATATGCTGAAAAGCAACACTATCATGAGGAATTCTGATTATTCCATCAGTACTTTTGTGATCATGTCCCCAAGTCAAAAGCTTTGATAATTCGAGGCTTTGAAACATATGTCTAATCCGTGGAGCCAATGGAAAATGTCTCAATACCTTATTCGGGATTTTACCTTCTTCACCCTTATATCGAGGAGATTGACATTTGGGACATGTCAAAGAGTCTGCATATTCACCTGTATATAAAATACAATCGTTAGGACATGCATGTATACATTGATAATCTATACCAAGATTGTTGATTATCTTCTTCATTTCATCATGTGAGGTAGGAAGAATATTTTGACTTGGTAAAAACTTTTCAGATAATAACCTGTAAGTTTATCAAAAAAAGATATATTAAAAAAGGTAAATAAATATACATACATATATACATGCAGGTTTTTATTCTTACTTTAGATAAGGTAAGAACAAGAACTTGAATTGAATAGATACTTTTTGTCCGCGCATCTTTTAAAACTATTAATGCATCTTTCAAAATATTTACGCAAAACAATCGTATCCTGTCAATTCACACATTTGTTCATATAATGGTGACCTGGATGAATCGCATGCACAGAGGTTAGTCAAGATAGAGCAGGATTTCTCGGGTATGCAGTAAACCTCTTGCATGTCAATGATGAGCATTTGAACTTTAGGATACAAAGTGGACTACTCCATTATAATCAGATTGCTGTCTCTTGAGTAACCTCTGTGCATGCGACTCATCCAGGTCACCATTGCGAATATTTGGAAAGATGCATTAATAGTTTTAAAAGATGCGCGGACAAAAAGTTTCCATTCAATTCAAGTTCTTGTTCTTATAACCTTATCTAAAGTAAGAATAAAAGCCTACATGTATTTATATATGTATATATATTTATGCATATATATATATATATAAATAGATAGAAAATTGAAATTTATACCTTAATAGTGTCGAAACAGATACATTACTCCATCCAAAACGATTTTGAAGGTTGAGAATAAGTAAGCTCGCATTTAGTCGTGTCAAATGACTTCCTTCATATACATGCTTTAGACATTCCTCTCGAAGATATTTCTCATTTTTAGAAATATCCATGCTCTCACTGTCATTTTGATACCAATCCTCAATAAAATCTGCCATGCCATCATCTTCATCATTGTCACACAAATCTTGTACTTTATCATCTTTTGAATATAGATCTTTCAACTTTGCATATTGCATAGGCTTAGTTTTGCGTAGCCTTCTCATGGAATCTTCTGATAAATGAGGTCTTATTGGTAATTGTGAATGTTGTGGACGAATATCATCAACATCATACGTTGGAATCTACACATATAAATAAAACTCATTAGTATTCCATAAATGAATAAAAATTAAACTTCAAATATAAAATTAAGTATATAACTTATTAAATATGGATAGAAAATTTTTATTCTCTCTAGCTAAAAGGTGCTCTTGGAGGTCTACGCCATCCATAATTCACTAATAGTTCATCACCAGCATGTAATGTAGTAATAGCATTGACAACTATGTATCTTGATACATCTCTACTCATGTATGGTGATTCATGACTATTTTCACGCTCCTCAAATGTGCAATTAGTCCTTGAACTATTATGTAACCCTCGACTACTATTTATTAAACCTGCTATATTTCCATGTGTGTAAGGTCTTCCATCAATATATAATCTTTCATTTTCTGCATGTAAAATCCTTCTACTAGTAAGAGATGCTGCGTTCAAGCATATTCCATAAGTACTCATGCTTTGAACATAACGTGAAAGTCGATGCCAATCTCCCATCCATATATAGGACCACAAAATGACATAAGAGTGACTTCAGAGTTCGGAGGCACATACAAATCCTCTACAATAAAGAGACCACGACCAGCATTAGTAATAGTGGATGGAGCAATCATATAGCGATTACCCCAAAAGTTGAAAACCTCTCCATCTAAAGGAAGTGGTCCTCTATTCCATCCTCCATATCTTCTTCTATCATAAGTTTGTACTAAAGAACGATCACGAGCTGGCAATGGATAATCTCCAGCCGTTTCATTCTCTAAACCAGGAGGTAGAGGATTTCTAGAAACCTCTGCTTGTAATTGATGAACAGCAAGTCCATGACGTGTACGAGGTATATTAACATTATGAGAAAAATCATCATCATCATCATCATCGAGCAAGTATTCCTGTATATCAATAATAATGTGATTTTATACATGGTTTTTAAATTAAAAAATGACATTAATATATATAGAAAATACATACCCAAGCATTATCACGTTGACTAGGTGATGGTGCATGCTCAAAAGTACCATACTCTGCCTCATGTTGAATACATTCCAATCGTGGTCTTCGATACGTGCCATAACAAGAGTTACACCAACATATAATATGCTCTTGATAGTAAAATTCATCATAATTCCTATCGGAGGACACATGTGAAGTCGTTGCATGGGTAGGAGGTGGTGGAGTACCCTCTGATTGATCAGAATCTGCACATCATAAGAAACATAAAAAATATATATAAGTTATGTATCCATCAAATATAGTTAAAATTAAATATTTCATATACTTACAGTATAAAGTCGTTGCACGATGAGGAGACGGTGGTGGAGTTCCATCTGATTGATCAAAATCTACATCATAAGAAACATAAAAAAAATATATAAGTTATGTATCCATCAAATATAGTTAAAATTAAATATTTCATATACTTACAGTATAAAGTCATTGCACGATGAGGAGACGGTGGTGGAGTTCCATCTGATTGATCAGAATCTACAAATAATGGTATTTGATATTAATAATTTGATTATCTACATAAATAAAAAATTCACATATACATATTTACACATACACACATATTCACATATACACATTTATACATACACACATATTCACATATACACAACACATATTATTGTGGGATAAATGCATGTATTTTGTATGAATGAGTGTATATGCATGCATGTGTGTGTACGTATATATGTGGATATGTATATGTGTGTTTATGTTATATGTATGTATATGTGTATATATATACATATATGCATGCGTATATGTTTGCATGTATATGTGTATGTGGGTATGTGTATGTGTATGTGTATGTGTATATGTGTGTATATATGTGTATGTATTCTGACTTTTTTTTCTGTTTGAGATTAAATTAACAGGAGATATTGTATGGTCGAAAAAAATAAGAGGCGAGCTAACATACCACCTGAGTCGTGGCAGTTTTTTCGTAGACAGCTACGTCTTCAGGAGTCATTTCCTCAGCAGAAGGTACACAAATTAATAGTTTATATTTATAATTTTTAGATATTTTAGTAATTTTTTAATTTAATTTATGTATTTTTTTCCTTGAATAAACAGGCTGCTGCAAAGAAGAGAGTGGAGTCGGGCCACACATCGCACTTAGGCCAAATGGGCCATAATGGTTTTGTAGCTACGTTTGTAAGTATATGTGTTATTGTGAGTATATTTTTTATTTTAGTTAAAATGCAAGCAACTAATGTTTTTTATTTGTTTCATTGCAGCGAAAGGATTAAGGCCGATATCCTACGAAACACGAGATCGAGTATGCTACACATTTTGGATATCGGCGTTTGAGCGAGTATATACAAGATCATCCTGATGCCTTTGTGAGTATTTTTTAAATTTTATATAATTATTTTGTTGTTATGAATGTTTTAATTATTTTATTGACTTATGTTTGTTATATGTAATACAGGAGTATTATGGGGAGACAAATATGGATGAGGTGGAGAGACAGACACAGGAGGGATGATCTCGATCGTCACAGGGTGATCATGAGGATGAGGATGAGGAAGATCAGGATGATCATGATATTGCTGATGATGATGATGATTAGGATTTTAGTTGATTATGACATTGGATTATATGTATTTACATTGATATATATATATATATTTATCTATATATTTTTCATTTTAGTCATGTTTTGAATTGTGTGTATGGTATTAAGTAATGAAGAGTTTTGTTCTATTGATTGTTATTATTGTTTATATTAAGCATGTGTTTTAATACTTCAATTACATAATTCATTCATATGTGTTTACCTAAGTGTATATGTATGTGTGTGTATATGTATGTATGTGCATGTGTATGTGTGTGTATATGTATGTATGTGCATGTGCATGTATAAGTGTATATGTGTGTATGAGTATGTGCATGTGCATGTGTATGTGTGTATATGTATATACATGTATATGTATAACTCTATGTGTATGTGTGTGTATGTGCATGTATATGTGTATATGTGCATGTGTATGTGTGCGTATATGTATGTATATGCATGTGCATGTATAAGTGTATATGTATGTATCAATATGTGCATGTTCTTATGTATGTGTGTGTATATGTATAACTCTATGTGTATGTGTGTGTATGTGCATGTATATGTGTATATGTAGGTATATGCATGTGTGTGTGCTTCTTCATCATGTATAAGTGTATGAGTGCATATCAATAAGTGTGAGTATGGTATGTAATGAAAATAACACAATTCAAATGATCTACAAATAATAGAAATTGTACTTACAATTGTGATCCATAGTTTTTGCTTGGTTAGCTTCTTGAATAACCTGCAATAAAGAGAGAGAAGAGAGAGAGAGAGAGAAAGAGAGAGAGAGAGAGAGAGAGAGAGATCTAGAGAGAGAGAGAGATCTAGAGAGAGAGAGAGTGAGATCTAGAGAGAGAGAGATCTAGAGAGAGAGAGAGAGAAAATTCAAAGAGAGAAAGATGTAGAAAGAGAGAAACAAAGACAGAGGGAGACAATAACAGAGAGCTTAAGCAAAACAACAATTCTGCATATACTTGCTTCAGCTCGTAAGCGTAGCGCAATTGCGAACGTTGGAGAGCTCTTCAATCGGATGCGTGAAAATGCCGATTGCAGAGCCTCCAACGTTTTAATTTTTGTCCGACAAAAGATCGTCGTATAAGCGATGCAACGCGTCGTCGTATAAGCGACATTTGCTTAGCGTCGCGTATACGATGGTCTGCACCGTCGCTTATACGACGGTGTTGACCGTCGCTTATGCGACGCAAAAAAGCGTCGCTTAAGCGACGCCTTTGACAAGCGTCGTTTAAGCGACGTTAGGCGGAAGCGTCACAAATACCGTCGTTTTTTGCGTCGTATAATCGACGGTCCGCGCTCGACAGTAATTCCGACGCGAGTTGCAATTTTATAGCGACGAAATCCTGTCGCGTTAACCGTCGCTACACGCCCGTATACCTTGTAGTGCTCATACTTTTGATTAGTCATAAGCTTGTATATATTTGCCTATAAATGTTTGTTGAAAAGTCGGGGCAAGTAGAATAGAATGAGAATAGAGAATAGGAAGAGAGAAATGAGCAGTAGAGAGTGTCATTAGACACATGAGAAGTGAGTTGAATTCATCAACTTCACTCAATTGTAACTTTCTGAAAAATCAAGAAAAACTTGCGCCCGATGTTTTGCTGTCTGCTCCTTCTGTGTTTAATCTTTTGAGAAATCCTTCTGCACGTATCTAAGTCCATAGCTAATCTATCTATGGCTAGAATTTGAGAGGCTAATTGCAATCAGGCTGAGAGAATTTAGTTTAGGAACATTTATATGTAATGATGTTCTGAGAGTCGACAAAAACTGGCGTAGATTTCATGTTCAGAGAAATGAACATTACTCAGTGTGTGGTGTAAAGTTTTACACAAGTGAGGGCTCAAAATCTAAGTTGGAAGGTAAGCCATCTATGGCTAAAAGATCTTGATCAAACGGGTTCGACATTGGGAGAACTATAGCTAAGAAGTTACAGGTGTCAAAGTCGCCATTACAGAGAAGCTATTTCAGACATAGGTAAAGTGTTTCACACATTTCTCAGTGTGTACTCAATCATTTTGAGAAATTTAACTTGGAAAGGTTGCGCAATCTCAAGGCAAAGTATTGTGCAAAGTTTTATTAAAAACTTTACAGGATTGATTAGTCAATGAGTGATTAATCTATAGCAGACTTTTCTGAGAAGTTGAATTTTTCAGAGTAATCAATTTTCTGATAAGGTTGATGAATGTTGTCTAAATTTGGTGAAGTCTAAAGTTGATCTTGATATAGAGGTGGTCTAAATTCAAGATCAACTTGTTCTTTTGGAGATTAACCCTCTCCATCAGTGGTATCAGAGCAGGAAACATCAAAATCAAGGAAAGGAGAATCCCGACTGCTGCAGATTAAAGAAATTCAACAATTGAAGAACTAAAAGGTGAAAACTTGAAGGCAAAGCTTGAGGAGGAGACAATACGACATCAAGAAAGACAAAAGGACTCTAATTTGAAGCAAAGGTACATATATTATTCGTAAAGCTTGAAGATTTCAATACACAGGTGGACACAAGATGGGAGATTCTCTACAGATAGAGAAGTTGGATAGGGAAAACTATCCTGCATGGTCAATGAGGATGGAAGCTCATCTTATGAGCAAAGACCTGATGGGATACATCACACGAGATGAAGAAAAGCCAGAATTTAGAGACTCTAGTGTTCCAACTAGAGAGGAGCTTGCAGACTTGAAGAATTGGATGAAGAAGGATGCTCAAGCAAGGAGCATAATCTACATGGCAGTCAATGACTATTTGCTTCCTCACATTAGAGGACTTGAAAGTGCATGTGACATTTGGAATGCTTTGGAGGAGCATTTCCAAAACACAACCAAATCAAGGAAGGCTTCACTATGGGTAGAATTTACTACCTTCAAGAAGAAGGCCTCACAATCAATCTCTGATTATGTGACAAAGATGAAGGACATTGCAGATTCTCTAGGTGCAGTGGATGAAGATATTGAAGAAGATAAATTGGTAAGACAAATTCTCACAGGGCTAAGAGGAGATGAGAAGTGGAAGCCTTTTATTTTGTCTACAGAACTTTCATTAGATCACTTTACTCCTGATTTGAATCAATTGTTAGGTCATATGCTAACTTTTGAGAATGATATCAAAGGAGATGTTGATAAGAGTGCAGGTCATGCAATGTACTCTAAAGACAAGAAGAAAGTTAACAAAGGGAAGCAACAATCAGGTGAAGAAGAAGGTACTTCAAACCAAGCAAATTTCATAAGAGGAAAAGGAAATGGCAGAAGTAGAGGAAGAGGCAGAAACAACAAAGATAATGCAAGAGCTTGTTGGATATGTGGTAAGACCAATCATTTATCTCATGATTGTTGGCACAATAATCAGAATAATGGTAATTATCAGAACTTTAATCAAAGATCAAGAGGTGGTAGATTTCAGAGAGGAAATTTCAGAGGTAGAGGTGGTAGGAATTCTTTTGGAAGAGGTGGAGGAAGAAACTTCCAAAATCAATCCTATAATAACACCTACTACAACTATGCATCAGATCAGAAGGAGGACTCGACTCTCATTATGAATGCAACATATGAGACCTCACATGAGGACATGAGAGTGTTCTATATTGATTCAGGATGTAGTAATCATTTAAGTGGAAATATTGCTTTGATGACTGATTTAGATCATAATGCAATTAATCATACAGTTCAGACAGGTGATAATACAAAGCATAAGGTAAAGTCAATTGGTTCAGTCAAAGCTAAGGATGGTAGCACTCTTCTGAGTAAGGTTCTTTATGTTCCCACAATTCCAAAGAATTTGATCAGTGTAGGTCAAATTGTGGAAAAAGGATATGAGGTAAGATTCACCAATGATGGAGTCTATGTTGAAGACCCTAGCCAAGGGTATAAACAGGTTGTTACAGGAAAGAAAGAAGGAAGGCTCTTCACATTGAAGGTACAAGGAAATGTTGGACATGCTATGTTCACATATGGAGAGCAGAAGGTGTCAGAATTGGATCTTTGGCATAAAAGACTTGGACACTTCAATGAAAGAGGTATCAAAGAAATGATTAACAATGATTCAGTGCTTGGGTTGCCTAACATTGCAGGTCAACACATGACATACAGATGTGAGGCATGTCAATTAGGTAAGGCTCATAAGCAATCCTATTCCAAGCATGGGTTTATGTATTCAGAAAGACTTGAGTTAGTGCATACAGATGTGTGGGGTCCTTCAAAGGACTTTAGTATAAATGGTTCAAGATATTATGTCATATATGTTGATGATGCTACTAGATGGATCACAATTTATGTCATTAAAGAAAAGTCAGAAGTGTTTAATACATTTAGACATTATCATGCATATGCAGAAAGGATTACAGGTCAAAAATTGAAGAGACTAAGGTCAAATGGAGGGGGAGAGTATTTTTCAAATGAATTCAATGATTACTTGTGGAATGCAGGTATAAAGAGAGAAGTTACTTGCAGGTACTCTCCTCAACAAAATGGGGTAGCAGAAAGAAGAAACAGGACTCTTGTTGAGTTTGCAAGGTCCATGATGAAAGAGAAGAATTACCCAAATTATTTGTGGGCAGAGGCTGTAAATACAGCTACATATTTGGTCAATAGATTGCCTTGTAAAGCTTTGCAAGGTATGACACCATATGAAGCTTGGTGGGGTAAGAAACCTACCTTGGATCATTGCAGAATATTTGGATGCTTGGCATATGCATATGTGCCATCTCAATTGAGGCATAAGTTGGAGCCTAAGGCAGAAAAGTATGTATTCATTGGTTATGATGATAAACAAATGGGATACAGGTTGTGGAGTCCATCCACAAAGCAATTCCTTGTATCCAAGGATGTTACATTTGATGAGCAAGGTACTTGGTATGCAGGTAAATATAATGTACATGTAGATGTTGAAGAAGTAGTGGATCAAAGAAAAGGTAAAGCAAAGATTCAATTACTTGATGAAAATGAGATTAATGAAGTACAGGTTGAAGTTGAAGAGAGGCCAAGGTTTGATCGAGAATGTGATGAACCAGAGACTTCAAGAAGTGCAGAAGTTAGGAGGTCATCTAGGCACAAATGGCAACCTACAAGGTATAGCTATGACACCTCATTCTTGACTACTAAAGATTATGCTTATTTGATAAAAGCAGATGAAGATCCATCTACATATGATGAAGCCAAAGGCAAGAGAAATTGGGAAGAAGCTATGCAAGAGGAGTATGATGCATTGATAGAGAATCAGACTTGGGATCTGGTTCCTAAACCTAATAGCCAGAAAATTATTGGATGTAAGTGGGTTTACAAAACAAAAAGATTTGCAGATGGAAGTGTGTCTAGGTACAAAGCTAGACTTGTTGTGAAAGGGTATGCATAGACATATGGAGTGGACTATGATGAGACTTATAGTCCTGTGGCAAAGATGACAACAATCAGAACCCTCATAGCAATTGCTGCTTGCAAAGGTTGGAAGTTATCTCAATTAGATGTTAAAAATGCTTTTTTGAATGGTTACATTTCAGATGAAGTTTACATGGAGCAACCAGATGGATTCAAAGATCAAGTGAATCCAAATTATGTGTGTAAGCTCAAGAGAGCTTTGTATGGATTAAAGCAGGCCCCAAGGGCATGGAATTATAGGCTTGTAAAGTTCTTGAATGAATTTGGATTTCAAGCATCAAAGGCAGATAGTAGCTTGCTAGTCAAAGCAAGTGAAGATGGATTCATTTATGTTTGTATTTATGTTGATGACATAATACTTACAGGAACAGATGATAAAGGAATACAAATGATCAAGAAGCAGATGGAGAAAGAGTTCAAAATCAGTGATTTGGGGAACTTATCATTCTTCTTGGGAATGGAGATTTCTTATACTCAACATGGAGTATATGTGACCCAAGAAAGGTATCTTAAAAACTTGCTAACCAAATTTAAAATGGAAGATTGCAGGGTTGCACCTACACCTTTGGAAGTGAACCATAAATTGTCTAGATTTGGAGGAGAAGAGTTCAGAGATATGAAACTCTATCAAAGTTTGGTTGGTAGCTTGATTTATGCTACATTAACAAGACCTGATTTGTCATATGCAGTTGGTGTGCTTTCACAATTCATGCATTGTCCTAGAAAGAAACATTGGATTGCAGGACAAAGAGTACTTAGGTACATCAAGGGTACACTCAGAGAAGGGTTGTACTATGGATTTACTTTCGATACAAGAGTGAAAATATATAGTGATGCAGATTGGGCAGGTAATGTGGATGATAGAAGATCAACACATGGATATTTGTGCTATGTAGGAGACAAATTGATTTCATGGTGTTCTAAGAAGCAACATACAGTTGCTTTGTCATCTACAGAAGCAGAATACAAAGGTATGGTGGAAGCTGCAAAGGAGGTAATATGGCTAAAGACACTTTTGAAGGTTTTTGATGTGATTCAAAGTACTCCTATTGTTTGTGGAGACAATATGAGTTCTCTATACTTGGCAGCTAATCCTGTGTTTCATGCTAGAACTAAGAATATTGAAATACAATATCATTTTCTGAGAGAGAAGGTCATTGATAAAGAAATTGAAGTTATGCATACACCTACAAAAGATCAACTTGCAGATATGATGACAAAAAGTTTAGATGGACCAAAGCTACAAAGATTCAAGGATATGGTAGGAATTAAGAAGATAGAGAATAACCTCAATTAATGATTGAGGGGGAGCTGTTGGTGCATGTCAATCATCAATTGAAGGTTTATGAAGAAATGAAGTCAAGGAATCAAGAAGAGAACAAATTCAGAAGGTTGAAGGAAGGACATATTCAAAAATTCAAAACTATGTACACATATGTACATTACTTCAGATATAGCTGACTCATACTTTTGATTAGTCATAAGCTTGTATATATTTGCCTATAAATGTTTGTTGAAAAGTCGGGGCAAGTAGAATAGAATGAGAATAGAGAATAGGAAGAGAGAAATGAGCAGTAGAGAGTGTCATTAGACACATGAGAAGTGAGTTGAATTCATCAACTTCACTCAATTGTAACTTTCTGAAAAATCAAGAAAAACTTGCGCCCGATGTTTTGCTGTCTGCTCCTTCTGTGTTTAATCTTTTGAGAAATCCTTCTGCATGTATCTAAGTCCATAGCTAATCTATCTATGGCTAGAATTTGAGAGGCTAATTGCAATGAGGTTGAGAGAATTTAGTTTAGGAACATTTATATGTAATGATGTTCTGAGAGTCGACAAAAACTGGCGCAGATTTCATGTTTAGAGAAATGAACATTACTCAGTGTGTGGTGTAAAGTTTTACACAAGTGAGGGCTCAAAATCTAAGTTGGAAGGTAAGCCATCTATGGCTAAAAGATCTTGATCAAATGGGTTCGACATTGGGAGAATTGTAGCTAAGAAGTTACAGGTGTCAAAGTCGCCATTACAGAGAAGCTATTTCAGACATAGGTAAAGTGTTTCACACATTTCTCAGTGTGTACTCAATCATTTTGAGAAATTTAACTTGGAAAGGTTGCGCAATCTCAAGGCGAAGTATTGTGCAAAGTTTTATTAAAAACTTTACAGGATTGATTAGTCAATGAGTGATTAATCTGTAGCAGACTTTTCTGAGAAGTTGAATTTTTCAGAGTAATCAATTTTCTGATAAGGTTGATGAATGTTGTCTAAATTTGGTGAAGTCTAAAGTTGATCTTGATATAGAGGTGGTCTAAATTCAAGATCAACTTTTTCTTTTGGAGATTAAACCTCTCCATCAATAGATAGATAGATAGATAGATAGATAGATAGATAGATAGATAGATAGATAGATAGATAGATAGATAGATAGATAGATAGATAGATAGATAGATAGATAGATAGATAGATAGATAGATAGATAGATAGGTAGGTAGTTAGATAGATAGATAGATACATAGATAGATAGATAGATAGATAGATAGATAGATAGATAGATAGATAGATAGATAGATAGATAGATAGATAGATAGATAGATAGATAGATAGATAGATAGATAGAGCTTCTCTCCTGGGGAGATCAACCTGGCATATGTGCCCACGCAGGAGAACATTGCAGAGCTTTGGGCTTACTTCCTTTTGTGGAGTGATTTACACATAGCTTGGCACTTCCTTATACATGAATGTCAGCTACTTGTTCATCGCATCACTCCTAGGGGGGATTTGTTGATATATTTAGGTAGTGATTTGTGTGAACACTCTAGGACCGTTGGGGCACTTTTTTCCCTCTTTAGGAGGTTTTTTCCATTGGCTTGTATATATGCCTATTGCCCTAATTGGCACTTATCTTTGTACATTCTCTAGTAATACATTATGTATTGTGTGTTGTGCTCCAAGCTTCTTCTTCATGGTATTAGGAAATCCTTCCTTGATAATAAGTCTCCATTATATTAATAAATGTTGTGGAAGTTGACTATCTGCAATCTATCAGAATTGTGATTGTCTCATCTTGATGATACAGGTACTGAAATCAAGTTTTGACTTTATATTGTAACCTAGATGGAACATGGCATGAATTAGTGACAAGAATCATCCCAAAAGCTTATTCCTAGCTCAAGTTACATGAAACCCTAGTATTCCTCATAAACTTTTCATGAAATCTCTGTTGCAGCTGGTTTTGTTGAAAAGTCTTGGACTCGATTAATCAAGAAGGGGTTGTGGTCTTAGTATAGTTACCAGATTGATAAATTAAATGAGTTAAGTTGTTAATATTTGATGCTATGATGACTAGAGAGGCCAACTCCAAAGAAGAATAAACATCTTTTGGCACTGTTGTTGGGGGAAGTAAGCAAAGCTTTCATTCATTGGAGCTTAACAACTTAGCTGGATCTTCAAGGTTGATGGTAACAAACACTTTTTCAAATTCATTTTGATTCATTAAGTGTGCAAAGATGAAAAGGTGAATGTGTTGTCTTTTTATAAGACTATTTCATTCATTTAATTTAGATTGAGAAGTAAAGAGTTGCATGTTGTTCTCTAACTTCAAGTTGCAAGATTTTTAGCCTATTTTATTAGCTTAAAAGAACATACACATGAAACCCTAAATAAATTGCTTACTTTTTGTTTGGGAAAGAAAATAAAATAACTATATATATAATAGACAAAGCAAAATAAAATGAGAAGGGAAAACAAACAAAAGGATAATATCACTAAATTACAAGTAATTAAAAGGGTCAAGAAAATCAACAAAAAATAGAATCATAAGGAATTTCTTTTTCTATATTGGTTTGTATTGGAAAATTAACTAATTTTTTATTTTGCAGGAACAAAGGAGTGGAAAAGTGGTGGTGAACAATTGAGAAAGACCTTGAACCAAAAAAAGTGAAGAGTTTGCAAAAACCAAGGTAAAAATTAAAATCACAATTTTTAGCAAAAAATCATAATTTTTAGCAAAAAATCATAATTTTTAGCAAAAAATCACAATTTTTAGCAAAAAATCACAATTTTTAGCAAAAAATCACAATTTTTAGCAAAAAATCACAATTTTTTGGAAGTGATAGGAACTGTTAAATTACTCAAAATTTGAAAATCTTTTGTTTACCAAAGAAGTTATAGTGCGACTAGGGGCAAGTCAAGAGAGAAAAATAACAAATTCATGAAATAAAATGAGAATCATAATTGTGAACAAGGAATATAAAAGTAGAAGTTAGAATATTTCTTACTCATTCTAAGAGAGTGAGAGAGAGAGAGAGAAAAAAAGAGTGAGAAATGGAAAATAAATCATAATTTTCAAGAAAGAAAGCAAATACAACCTCGACCTACCTCAAGCAACGTAAGAAATTTTTAGTAGTATTACTTGAAAATGCCTAATATTGTTTTTTGGCAATAAATATTTGAGAAAATATAGATTTTAGACAAAACTGAAATTTTCAATAAAATAGTCCTAGGTTGAAAAAAAAGCTTTTGGTGTTCTTTAGCTATTGCATGGATGTTTTTTGAACTTGCACTTCTAAAGAAGCAAGAAAAAGAAAGATTTTTGACTTAAGATCGTGAAAAGCATGGTCTTCTAAAAAGACAATCCTCTATGAAGATTGCAATTCTAACTCCAATATTTCATGATTTTGAGTCAGGATCGTGAGAAAACAAGAACTTCGAAAAAACATGATCCTCTATGAAGATCACGATTCTAATTCCAGAACCTCATGATTTTGAGTCAAGATTGTGAAAAAACCAAATCGTCTAAAAACATGATTCCTTGGGACGATCGCCATTCTCACTTTGAAATTTCACGATTTTGAGTCAGGATTGTGAAAAGCATGATCGCCTAAAAAACATGATCCTCTATGAAGATCGCGATTCTCACTCCAAAATTTCATGATTTTGAATCAAGATCGTGAAAAAACATGATCGTGTAAAAAACACGATCATCTAAAATATAGGATCCTTTCTGAAGATCGCAAGTCTAACTCCAAAATTTCATGATTTTGAGTTAGGATTGTGAGAAAAACAAAAGAATACATGATCTTGAGCATCAAAACCACGCTTCTTAGTATAAAATCCCGATTTTTGAAAATCTTGATTATCAACTAAAAAGTGCAATTATGAACAGATAATCATGATTTTAAAAACAACTCCAAAAATATGATATTGTTTAAATTGAAGATGTTAAAAAATAACATAAAGTGATAAAAACATAAAAAATGAAGTAGAATATCAAAAAATCTCAATAACACATAAAATCGTGATTTTTTAGGAAAAACGGGATTATGTGTGAGAACCATGTTTTTTTGAAAAATTACCAAAACTTAGCAATTGGGTGGACATATAAGTTTAAGGTAGATCTTTGAGGAGGAATATTTTGGCATTAAAAAAATGGGGATATAGAAAACCAACAAAAAGCTAAACCCTATTCTCCTTCAAATAGTTAGGATTAATTGGAAAAGAGAGTTGGGTGAATCAAATTGAGATTAGGAGTCATAGTGGATCATAGTCAAAAACTAAATAAATCTTGGGTACATCTAAGCAATAAAAGAAGTCTAGAACATCCCAATATAGAAGAAAGAAGCATAGAAAACATGAATGTTGAAATACAACCTTTTGACACATGAGATCATAGAAATATCCTCAAATTCTTACACATAAATAGGTCTGGAGCCTATGTGTATCAAGATGGATTGCATAAGGATCTCATTAGGTCTAGAAACTTAGAGATACCTTTAAATTTGATGCTAGTGGCTCAATTTAAAGATGCAAGGTATGAGGATAGACAAGGATGTGTTTGTGTTTTCACCAATGACCCTGATAATACAAATGACTTAGGACAAGACTCTCACAAAGGAGCTTGGGAACAAAACCTAGAACAACCTGAAATTCCTAGAACTAGCAGGAATCATGCTCTAGTAGAGCCATAGAGGAAAAGAAGGAGAACTTTCCTATAAGAAGAAGACAGGAATGTAATAACATGGGGAGAATCATGAGACCTTAACAGGTAGATAAATCTATAAAGAACCGGTATGATGGATCTGCACATCCTCATGATCATGTAGCTGAACATAAAAAAATTCTTGGAGCAAAAGAAATTCAAGATTATAAAATTCAATTTGAAGCTTTTGGATTAACTCTATTAGGACCAACTTTGACTTGGTTTGTGCCATTCAAGAAGGAAATTTTTTGAGACATAGAAGGATTCATTGGAGAATTCTCCAAGATAGGGATAAGACATAACAGTGCTACACTAATTCACACATTCAAACAAAATGAGAATGAAAGTCTAAGAAGAAGGAGCAAAAAGATTCAAACAATACTTAGATAGATGCTCGAGGGATGAAAAACTATCCATGCCTAAAACAGTGTCTCTATTCATAGAAGGATTGAATAATGCACAATTAAGAACTATGGTTTACTATAGAAGGTATCATGACCTAGACTCACGTGTGAAGTAAGCCATTGATCTGGAAGAGAATAGGGGAAACACTCTTCAAATTCTGGAACATAAAAAACACAACGAAACAAAGTTACCTCCAACAAAAGAATTGGCCATTGCCATAACAAAGGCCTTAAGAGTCACAACGAGGTCAGAATTACCCAATTCTAGAATGACATGAAATAGGAAATGTTATGTATGTGGAGAAAGTCATCCTACACATATGTGCACTCATAAAAAACCAGAGCACTTACAAGATAGGAGAACTCTCAAGTATTTTACCCTAGAGAAAAAAATGGACAAATCATACAAGAGATTAGTTTTTTTTTACAACAACCAACCTGTCAGGGAAATGGATTACCAAGCTCAAACTAGTCAACATAAAGATATAGAATATGGTGAGAAGCCCATACCAATTCTAGGAAAACAAACACCTATACCAACCAATGTGGTTCCAATGAAGTATACTCTAGCAGATGAAAATTTGGAAAGATCAATGGTACCATCCAAAGAATTCTAAGAAAATTACCATAATCATTGAGAGGACTGTTATGAACCACATGGTTGGGATCACACCTATAATAAGGAACCACATCTACAAGCCGTGGATTTAGGAAATGGGATAATTGAAATGGATACAAGAACAAAACCTCAATTCAAGGCAACTAAAAAAAAAACCTCTTATAGTAGTGGGGGAGATCATTTTGTTAGAGAATGTACTCAACCACCTACATTGAGATTAGAAGGAGCCTACTAAAGTGATTGTGGTAGACACCACTTGACAAAAGATTACCCAAAAAATCCACAAAAACAAACCACTAGATCCAATATTCCTGTAACATTAGTAGAAATTCTTGAGAATATAAAAGAAGAACAAAATCAAGTAACACCCATAGAAGTAGTGACAAGAGCAAAAACAAAAGAACAAAAATCAACAATAGAGGAGGATAAAACTGAATTAAAAAAGAATGGATAATGGAAGGAGAGGAGGGAAACAAAAAAAGCTAAATGGGAGAAGAACTTCGAGGAAATTGGGAAAGGAACACAAACTAGGGTTCTTAGAACATCACAAAATCAAGAGCCAAAGCACATTCAAAAGAGAAATTTATCAAAAGAATTGGATACTATGATCAAAGCTTACAAGAAAAAAATAGAAGAAGGTCCTAGTGCAATAGACCATGAAAAAGTTTACCCACTTCTTGAGCTAGAAAAAGAGAGGATGGAGTTTTGTAAAGAAGTAATTCTAAAAACTCAACAAGAAATTGAACAAGAAGAAAACGATCTTTTAACTTGAAACATAAGAAGCATACAAGATAAGCGTCAGAGGAACTACGAAGAGAGAAAATACAAGGAAAACCCAATACACATCATGAACAAAGAGAGAGAAATGAGAAAACTACAAAATGGAAAGGTATATTATTGAAAATACAAGTGAGATTGTCAGACCATTGCAATATGCAACGCCATTAGACATCAAAAGAATTGATTCAGGAAAATCCTGAGATTTTCATCACAAAACCAACAAAAATCTCTGATAGAGAGCTAGAAAAGGAACCAATTGTACCAATACATAAAATAGGAGGTTATTATGAAGGGGACGAAGGGAATACTATACTTTTAGTCCATTTTAGTAATAAACAAACAAAGGCTATTTTAGATAGTAGAGCAGGTGTAGCCATCATGACTAAAAGAACTTGGGAAAAATGGGGGGCTCAAACACTTCACTCCACTAGAATGAAGCTTCAACTTGTAGATTGACATATAGAAACACCACTAGGAATATGGGAGAAAGTGATAACAACAATTTGTTGAATTGAAATAGAACACACTTTTGCAATAGTGGAGTCTCCATAAGTCACCTCATATCAAATTATATTAGGAAGACCTTTTATGAGGCAAATGCAAGTTGTCCAAGATTAGGGAAAAGAATTTTTATATCTTCCCAACAAAGGAAGTACTGCCAAAGTCAATTTGAGGATAGGAAGTTATTACAACATACCTTCATAAGAATGGTACAAGGTACTTCATGAACATGACAATATGATTGAGTCTAATGGAATCAATGATAATGAAGCACCACTTTAAAGATGTGTTTCCAGAAATAAGAAACTACCAAAGAGAGTTTTGTTGAGAAAAGAAGATTGCATAAGTGAAAAAAACATAGAAGATAAAAGATATGTACCTCAAAAGTTCAAAGATGAAGATTCATATAGATGGAGTGAGATTTTGTCTACTTTAGATGCAACAAATGAAGAACATGTGGGAATGAATTTTTAGAATGAAGAAGGGTATGCTATTTCTTTTTGTGTGATTAAGGATGATTAGGATAGCACGTGAACATGATCGATGCAACCCAAAGAAATAAAAGTATTCTAAAAATCCATAACAAAATGACATACTTGAAAGACGTGCAAGCTATAGATATAATTAAGGATAAGATCTCCAAAAAATATAGGAACTATATACAACAAGAAGAACCAAAACATCAAGGACTAGGAAGGAAATTAAACAAAAAAAAAACAAATGTTCCAAAAAGGGAAGAGGAAAAATTTGATGTTCCATCAAATTTAAGAAAAATATGAAGTTGAGAATAGACTATGGCTCAAAATGAAACCTATAAAAGAAAAGAAGAAGGGAGAGTCCTATGATAATGAAGAAGAAACAAAACAAATTGTAATAATGCAAGAAGAGGGAGAAAATAGACACATAGTAATAAGAGATGACATGGAAAAAGAGGAAGAAGAGACTCCAATTAATTTATTTAGAGACTTTAGGGTTGTTTTTTCTTATAATTACACGACTTTGAAAGGAATAGATCCCAATCAAATATGTATTCCACCAGATGAAAAACCAAGTAAGCAAAGACATTATACCTATAATGACAAATATACTACTAAGATAAAAGAGGAGATAGGTAAGTTATTGGTTGCCAATTTCATTTATGAAATTGAGTACACAGAATGGACCTCTCGAATAGTTCTAGTTCCTAAGAAGAATTGCAAACAAAGGGTTTGCATTAATCATAGAAGGGTTAATGCTAGACTATCAGAGATAGTTATCCACTACCAATAACAGATCGTTTGTTAGAACGAGTGGCTCAGAAAGAAGCTTAAAGGTTTTTGGATGGATTCTCAGGGTATAACCAAGTTCCAATTACACTAGAAGATCAACACAAGACTATGTTTGCAAGTGAATGGGGTATTTATGCATGTAGTGTTATGCCTTTTGGATTGACAAATGAACCTGCCACATTCCAAAGGTTGACGTGCCATGTGTTCAAAGACTTTATAAGAAGTATAATGGAAATTTATGTGGATGACTTATGCACATTCCCAAAAAAAAGAGAAAATATCATCTACAAGATTTGGAGAATATATTCAAGAAGTGTAGAACCTATAGAGTGTGTCTTAACCCACAAAAAACATATCTTTTTTGTTAGACAAGGAAAAATGTTAGGATACAGAGTCTTCAAAAATGGAAAATCAACTGATGAAGATAAGATAAAAGCTATAGTGAACATGTCAAAACAAACAAATGTAAAAGAGTTACAAGCATTCATGGGGCACTGTGGATATTGTAGGAATTTGTGTACAAGTTTGCAAAAGTGCCAAAACACTATCTGCACTGATTACTAAATTTGTATGGACCAAAGAATGTGAGGAAGCTTTTGAAACTTTTAAAACTTGTCTAGTCACAACACCTATTTTGAAAACACCACAATGGGATGTAATATTCCATGTACATGTTGATGCTTCAAACTTTTCCCTTAGATGTGTATTTCAACCAATTGAACGAAGCAAACTAGATTTCCCTATTGCCTATGCAAGATTGTTGAATCAAGTTAAAAAGAATTACACAACAATTGAAAGAGAAGATCTAGGCATGGTGTTTGTAGTCAAAAAATATAGACACTATTTGTTGGCTAACAAGTTTAATTTTCTTGTGGATAACCAACCATTACTAACTTGGGAAATAAACCTTGTCATATAGGAAGAATAGTAAGATGGTTCTTACTCCTTATGGATTTTGAATTTGAAGGAGTAGTAAGCAAAGAAAAAACTCACTTGAGAGTAGATCATTTATCAAGAATCTTCATAGGAGGGAACCCCCTCCCTATTGATGATGAATCATCTGATGCATATCTCTTGCAAGATCTTTGGTTCCAATTTTATCCATTGGACCAAATAAATCAAACAAAAGAAGCCACACATTTGGTTTTGTAAAGTAAAAATGATGTTTTGATGGCAAGACATTTATATCATGTAAACCATATTGGAATTAGACGTTTGCGGAAGCACGCAAACAGCACAAGGAAGAAGAAGAAGCTTCAAGCACAACATAAAATACAGAATGTATTACTAGAGAATGTACAAAGATAAGAAGCCCATTAGGGCAATAGGCATATATACAAGCCGAGGGAAAGAAACCTCCTAAAGAGGGAAAAAACTGCCCCGGTAGTCCTAGAGTGTTCACACACATCACTACCTAAATATATCAACAAATCCCCCCTTAGAGTGATGCAGTGAACAAGGAGCTGGCACTCATGTATAAGGAAGTGCCAAGCTATGTGGAAATCACTCCACAAAAGGAAGTAAGCCCAAAGCTTTGCGAAAAGCTTCAAACTTCTCCCTAGGCAGAGCCTTCATGAAAAGGTCTGCAATGTTCTCTTGCGTGGGCACATATGCCAAGCTTATCTCCCGAGCAGAGAACCTCTCCCTGACATAATGATAATGCACCTCAATGTGCTTAGTGCGAGCATGGAATACAGGGTTCCTCGCAACTGCCAATGCGCTCTGACTGTCAGCGAAGATGATGGTGGCAGAAGACTGACCAGCACCCAAATCAGCCATAGGGCGTCTGAGCCACACACAGTGAACAGTCGCTCTGAAAGCTGCCCTATACTCAGCCTCACACTAGAAGTGGCCATAGTAGGCTGCTTCTTGCTCAGCCAAGCATGAGCTACCAAGCATGAAGCAAAAACCACTAGTGGACATACGAGTGTCATAGCAACCAGCCTAATCAGAGTCAGAAAAAGCATGCAAATCTGGCGGTAGTGATCCCCCTTGGGATAAAACAAACCAAGTAGCTGGGTACACTCAAGTAGCGAAAGATGTGTTTAACCGCCTGCCAATGCTTGACTCCTGAGCAATGCATAAACCTGCTAATCTATGAGACAACAAACTGAATATTTGGCCGAGTAATGCATAAGTAAATCAAGCATCCAACAACCTTCTGATAGAGAACAACATCAAATGCATCTCTAGCATCATGAAGACTCAATCCTAAACCTGTCTCCACAGGAGTGGCAATAGGTTTACAGTAGTCAAGGCCAAAACACTGCAATAATGTGTTAATATATTTTGTTTGACACAAAGCCATTCCACCATCAACGTGCATAAACTTAATGCGCAAATAATGATGCAAATGCCCCAAATTAGGCATCTCAAATGAGGCATGCAAATCAGCCTTAAAATCAGCAATATGCATGTCATGAGGACCAGTAGGTAGCATGTCATCAACATAAACCACAATGATCAGAAGTACATCATTAGCACACTTAACATATAAGGTGCTTTCAGCTGGACTGTTCTCAAAACCATATGCAAGAGATCGGCATTTATCTTCTCATACCAAGCACGTGGTGCTTGCTTTAAACCATATAATCCCTTCTTTAACCTGCACACCTAGTTTTCATGCCCTTTCTGCACAAAGCCACGGGGCTGAAAAACATACACTTCTTCATGCAAGTCACCATCCAGAAATGCAGTTTTAATGTCCAACTGATGTACATTCCAACCATGATGAGCTGCAAGTGCACAGATTCTCCGAACAGTACTCATACGGCATGTAGGTGCAAAGGTCTCATCAAAATCAATGCCTCTTTCTTGTGCATAACCCTTTGCAACAAGCCTCGCCTTATACATGTCAATTGTACCATCAAGTTTACGCTTCATCTTGTATAGCCACTTAGTGCCAATGGCCTTCTTGCCAGGAGGCAAGTCACATAAAGAAAAAGTACCATTCTTCATTATTGCATCTTATTCAGATTGCATAGCAGCCATCCAGTTTTCTGAATTTTGTGCTTCATCAAACGAAACAAGTTCAGTCTCATCACAGAGGCTAGAGGCACCCATAGCATAGCAATCTGATGCAAAAGAGGCACTATGAGAGCCTGAATGAGTACAATATGATAGAGGTGCATCTAATTTGCTGTCACGCAAGGTCTGCACTAGCCACTTTGGCATAGTTTTAGCTTGCTTAATATCAGCTCTCTCATCAACAAGTCCATCATGTAAATTTGCATCAGAAATGGAATGATCTGCATCATCACATGAAACCTACAAAGGTTGAGAAGTTGCCTCATTAGGACCAGCCCTAGACTGTCCACCTATAAAAAGAGGTAGCAAAGTATCATACATGTCTTTGGAGCTAACGGATGTCTCCTTAGTACATGAATGCAATGGCTGAATAGCATCTTCCACAAAAACATCACGGCTAACCAGAATGTGTTTAGTGTGTGGATGATACAAACGATAGCCTTTACTTTAGAATTGTACCCAACAAAAATACATTTTACTACTTTATCATTCAATTTTCTGCCATGTTGTTCAGGCACTAATGCATATGCCAAACAACCAAAAACACGCATATGTGCAATAGATGTCTTGCTATCATGCCAAGCCTCATATGGAGTGATAGACTACAGTGCTTTAGTGCGACATCTGTTAAGTACATATGCTGCACACATGATAGCCTCAAGCTAGAAACTATGTGGTAAAGGCTGACTCTTGACCATACACCTCCATCTCCATGAGTGACCTGTTCTTCCATTTAGCAACTCCATTATGTTGAGGTGTATACGGCCCTGTACACTAGTGCTTTATCCCACGTTCAGCCAGAAATGCATTAAAATTAGAAGACATATATTCCCTCCCTCGATCAGAATGGAGGGTGCCCAATTATCATGTTGATAGATTTTCAGCCAAAACCAAAAACTCTTTGAAGCACATGAACACTTCAAACTTTGCTTTCAATGGATATGCCCATGCATGCCTGGAAATATCATCAATGAAAGTCACAAAGTAAAGATAATTTCCAAAAGAAGGTGTCTGCATTGGACCACAGACATCACTATGTACAAGGTGCAATTTCTGAGTAGCCCAAACTGAACCATCTTTTGGAAAGGAGGAACACTGCATTTTGCCCAAAATACAACCTTCACAAACATGTTTTCTAGGTGCCTCAAGTTTGGGCAAAGAGGACACCATTTTAGATTTCTGCAGGCGTAGCAAACTAGCAAAATTCAGATGACCAAAGTGTGCATGCCAAAGCTTTGTATCTGACATAGCCTGAGAATCATGTACTACATATGCCAAATCATTTAGAGATCTTTCATAGTCTATAAGCTTATACACCCCATGACATAAAATGCTAGAAGCAATAATCACATCGACATTTAATAGATCATGAACTATACACCTATCATCAAGAAATTTCACAATCAAGCCAATCTTGGCTAAAACTAAAACTGATAACAGATTCTTCTTGATCCTTGGCACAAATAAAGCATGTGACAAAGTGAAAGAACTACCATCAGCTGTAGTCAAATGATCTTACCAACTCCCATAACAGGATAAGACGAGTTGTTGGCACATGTAACAGTATTCCCTGTAGGGGCAGGCTCAAGTGAAGAGAAGAAACTACACTGCGAGATAATATATTTGATTGCCCCACTGTCAAAGTACCAAACATTTGATTCTACTGCAGACATGCACTGCTCATGAGAAGATGGGTCAAAAATGTGAATTGGTCTCTTTTCCTAAAGCTTGGAACTTCATTATACATGAGTGTGAGGTCCTTGTTCTCTACATGACTCCTAGGGGGAACTCATTGATATATTTGGATAAAGATGTGTGTGAACACCTTAGGACCATCAGGGCACTTTTGTACCCTTTAGGAGATTTTTTCCTCTGGCTTATATATACACATATAACTCTAATGGGTGACTTATCTTTGTACATCACTCGGTAATACATTTAGTATTGTGTTGTGTTGCAACCATCTTCTTCTTCCTTCTGTTGTTTGTGTGCGTTAGCAAACATTGAACTCTAACATATTTGAGGCTCTCCAAATAACAATTTTCATGGCATTATATTTTCTATCAAAAGTACTTCTATTCAGAATAGTTTTGATTGAGAAACGTTTGAATCAAAAAGCTTTTCAAAGCAAGAAAATGTATAATTGCATTGGATTAAACGAAGCTGATTTGAGCTAATTTTTGTTTTTTTTGGATTGAAATTTGTAGATTAGATTGAAGAGTATAGAAACAAGAAGATTTTTGTCAGCTACTCCATCATAGCATTCAAATATTGCATCTTTTATATATTCGTTTTGTCTTATGTTCTTATGTTTATTTTCTATCATATATATGTTATGATTCACATATGCATCTCTTACATATGTTTAATTTGTTTTTTTTTTTTTAATTTTTTTTTTAGTCCTCATAAGTATAAACTATAATTTGGAAAATTGTTTCTTACCTGAATAGTTTAATTAATTATATCTTAAAACAAACAACTACTATGATTTCCTCACTTGCTGCATCAATTCTTACTCTCATAGTAGTATAGGGACATGAGAATATCTATTGGGAATTTTTGAA
>CM035436.1:51383153-51388153 GCA_020310875.1 Ceratopteris richardii | reverse complement strand
ATTTGGTGAAGAATGGACCGAGATATGCCCTTGACAAATTGACAGACTTTTGAGTAGACTAATAGAGAACTCAGAGATGAATGATGTAAATGTATCTATTAATGAACACTTGTATACAATCCCGTTGGCATGAATAACATTGCCTAATGGTGTAGAGAGGTGTAGGCTATAGTATAGTCCTCACACACACTCAAAATGAGTAGAATGAGGATGGGAATGATCTCTCTTACCCGCAACTTTTCATGTTCACTTTTATATGAAGTGAGTGAAGATTTGAATTCAAATTCAAATTTTGGCTCCCTATAATCAAGCTCCTAAATGCTTGGAGATATTCCTTCAATGAAATGAGCTACTTTTTCCACCACTCACTTTGGTAGGTGATTACAAAAGATTCGAAGTCAATTTGGCTTTTACAATGAGGTAAAGTGGTAATTAACCACTAGCATATGTTCCTATGCTTCTTCATGTATGTGTAGACTTTAATGTATCCTTTGAGCCAAATGTGTAGGCTTGCAATTTACACCAACAGCTCCCCCTCAAGCCAAACATTTTGCCTTAAGTCTTCATCTTCAATCTTCAAGTATATCCTGCAATCCAATCATGGATTTGAACCTGCAAGTTTTGTTCCATCCAAAGCTTTAGTCAACAAATCTGCACATTGCATGTTGGTTGATACATAGGTCAGTTGAATGTCCTTGCTTATCAATTTCTCTCTCACATAATGATAATGGACCTCTATGTGTTTGGTCCTAGCATGATAGATAGGATTTGCTGCAAGGTGAAGAGAACTTGTATTATCTCCAAAGATAATTGGTGACCTAGTAAACAAACCCAATTCTGTATACAAAATCTTAATCCGAATTGCTTCTTGTGTGGCATTAGCCAGTCCTCTATACTGTGCCTTTGTGGAAGACAAAGCAACAGTAGGTTGCTTCTTTGAAGACCATGAAATTGGTTTGTCACCTGCAAAGGAAATATATCTAGAAGTGCTCCTCCTATCATCCTTGCATCGTGCCCAATCTGCATCTGAATAGATTTTTATATCAATATCTGAAGTGTAAGGGAAATACAAACCATGGTTCTCTGTACCCTTGAGATACTTCAAGATTCTCTTGGCAGCCTCTAAGTGAGGTATCCTTGGCTTGTGCATAAATTGACTTAGCACACTTACTCCATATGCAATATCAATTCTTGTAAGAGTAGCATAGTTCAAGCTACCCACCATACTTTGATAACCTGTAATGTCTTTGACTTCATCACCTTCATGGGCACTTAGCTTTAGGTTTACCTCCATTGGAGTGCTTGCTACTTTAGCATCCTGCAAGTGAAACTTCTTCAACATATCTTGTACATACTTTTTTTGAGTAATGTATATCCCTGAATTAGTATAAACTAATTCAAGCCCTAGAAAATACTTTAATAAACCAAGATCATTGATCTTGAACTCCTTCATCATCTGGCTTTTGATATACCTGATTCCATTGACATCGTTACTTGTAATGATGATGTCATCAACATAAACACAGAGATATATTACCTCTAAATTACTTCTCTTAATGAACAGAGAAGTGTCAGCCTTGCTCATGAAAAAACCTTGGTCTTGGAGGTATGTAGTTAACCTATAATTCCATGCCCTAGGTGCCTGCTTCAATTCATATAAAGCCTTTTTTAATTTGCAAACATAAGTTACCTTCTTAGGGTCCTCATAGCCAGGAGGTTGTGACATATAAACTTCTTCTGAAATCCATCCATTCAAGAAAGCATTCTTGACATCTAATTGGTACATGTTCCAATTCTTTGATGCAGCCACACTTACCAACACTCTGATTGTTGGCATCTTGGCCACAGGAGAAAATGTCTCTTCATAGTCAATGCCTTGGGTTTGTGCAAAACCCTTGGCTACCAATATGGCTTTGTACCTATTAATTATTCCATCCGAATTTCCTTTCAACTTATAGATCCATTCATAGAGTCCTTCTTGGGTACTAACTCCCATGTGTCACTCTCCTTGAGTGCTTCAATCTCCTCATCCATAGCTTCTTTCCATTCTGATTTGGTTACTGCTTCTTCATATGAACCTGGTTCTTCATTTGACAAATCTTTGGCAAGATAAACTGAATGTTTAGTAACAAGAGATGTATCATACCCATATCTGAAAGGTTTCTTGCTTTCTCTTTGAGATCTTCTAATTGATTGAGTTGATGATTCAGGTATATCTTCAAGCTTCTTCATCTTCATTTTGCCCTTGGACTTCCATGCCTTGAATTCTTCAGGGTTGATAGTGTCTTCATCATCTAAACTTGAGTCTTCATTCTGAGTAGTTTCCTCCTTTGCAAGTTTTGGAGATTCCTCTTCCAAATCATAGGGTAGTTTAACCTTCCTGCATTCCTTCTCATACCAAGAATCATTTTCATCAAAGATCACATCTCTGCTTACCATAAATCCCTTATTGGTAGCATTATAAAACCTATAACCTTTTTTATTTAAATCATACCCAATGAAAATGCATTTTTCAGCCTTTGGATCTAGCTTACCTCTTATTTGAGAAGGAATGTGCACATATGCTACACATCCAAATATTTTGCAGTGATCTAATGATGGTCTCTTACCATGCCATGCTTCATAGGGTGTCATACCATCAAGTGACTTAGATGGTAACCTGTTTATGAGGTAAGCGGCAGTAGAAACACTCTCTGCCCATAGATAGTTAGGTAACTTCTTCTCATTAAGCATAGATCTAGCTGTCTCAACAATTAACCTATTTCTTCTTTCAGCTACCCCATTCTGTTTAGGAGAATACCTTGTGGTTATCTCTCTTTTGATGCCTCTGTCCTGCAAGAAGTCTTCAAATTCATTGGAGAAGTACTCACCTCCTCCATCTGACCTTAGCCTCTTCAAATTCCTTCCTCTCTGGTTTTCAACTAATGCAAGATATTTCTTAAAACAATTAAATACCTAATCCTTGTGCTTCATGAAGTATAATACAGTCCATCTGCTATAATCATCAATGAAAGACACATAGTACCTTGATCCTGAGACTGATGGGTCTTTGCTAGGTCCCCATACATCTGTGTGTACAAGCTCTAGATAGTCTTCATGCATATATCCTTTCTTGGAGAAGGGTAACCTGTGAGACTTACCAAATTGACAAGCACCACACTTGTAACTCATATGTTGCTTGGATACATTAGGTATCCCAAGCACACATTTGTCCCTGCACATTTGTTTCAAGGTTCTTTATCCTATGTGCCCTAATCTTTTGTGCCAAATCTCAAGCTCTGAAAGTGTTTGATCTTTATAACTGTATAGTGCAATATTCTTTGTATCTTCCAACTCAAAAGTGAAAAGTCTACCTGAGTTTTCTCCTTTAGCAATCCTCTTGAACCCATCTCTTGGGTCCTCCACATATGCTCCATATTGATTAAATCTGACCTGCAAACCTTTCTCCACAATCTAACCAACACTCATCAACTTTTTAGTAATGGTTGGTACATAGAGTACCCTGCTCAACAAATTCTGATTACCATCACAAGTCTTAACATTTGCAACTTTAACTACTGAATGCTTTGTATCATCACCTGTTTGGACTTGATGTTTACCTTTTGGTTCCTCAAGATCAGAGAGTAGTGCCACATTGCCAGCCACATGATTTGAGCACCCTGAGTCAATGTAGAATAGGTGGTCATCATTTGTACCTGACTTTGAAGTCATGTTCATGATCAGAAGAGAGTCATCCTGCTCCTCTCTATAGTTGTTGTAGTCCTTTCTGGTTTTGAATCCTCCTTGGTAGTTGCCACTGTAATTGTTGTTGTGGCCTTGGTGATGGTTGAGCCTTCCTCTTGACTGTGACTATCCACCTCTTTGGTAGCCTCTTCCTCTCTAATTTTTGTAATTCTTGAAACACTCATCTGTAGTATGATTTGATAAACCACAAATGTTGCATGGTGATGAGTTATAGGGTCTCCCCCTACCTTGCTTACCTCCTCTGCCCCTTCCTCTTGAAGATCTACCTCTCCCTGCATAGTTGGCTTGAGAGGTAGAGCCTTCATCTTCCATCTTCTTGATCTTGCCTTTATCCTTAGAGTTATTACCTTTGGATGTATCTCCATTTTTGGTGAGCTTTGCTTCATGTGTAAATAGTTGTCCCATGAGAGTTGTAAGATCTGGAGTGTGCATGTCCATGTAGAGATCCATTGCAGTGGTGAAGCTTTCCCATTTGTCATCATCCTTTATTCCATTGATCACTTGCCTTACAATTTGTTGTTCTTCAATCTCTTCTCCTATGCTTGCTAACTGATCTACAACATCTTTGATCTTGGTCACAAATTCTGAAACAACTTGCTTAGGTTGCTTCCTTAGTGTTGTGAATTCAATCCACAATTGATTTTTCCTAGCCTTTGTATTGGAGGAAAAGTATGATGACAAGGTTTCCCAAGTTTCTTGGGATGTCTTACAATTTCTGATATGTGGCAAAAGAAAGTCAGAGAGAGAGTTGAGTAAATATGACCTTGCCAATGCATCCTTAGCACACCATGTGTTGAGTTTTTCTTGTTCTTCCTTGGTTGGTAATCCTCTTGCTTTGAATGAGGGCAATTCCTCATCTCCTGAGATGTATCCATAGAGACTCCTTCCTTGTAAGTAAGTCTTCATCCTTAGAGACCAAGCTTGATAGTTGTTTCTGTCCAATTTATCAATAAATAAAGGAAAACCATCTCCCATTTTACCTCTATTGCTCTGATACCACTCTTGAGAAAGATGGATGGATGCTCCAAGAGACTGAGTAGGTACTGCTAAACCTGCTCTGTACCAGCCCTCTTTTGCTTCAGAGTTGATAAGTAGACCTTCTTAGCTTTCCAATAACACCAAAAAATGGCCTATGTACTTTGGAAGTGATGTGTGTAATGATTGAACCAAAACAGATAACTTTGAAGTTCATAAACTCAAGAAAACCTTCTACTTATGTCTTGATACCTGTTGGATGTTTTACTCAGTGTGACCAG
>CM035436.1:51373153-51378153 GCA_020310875.1 Ceratopteris richardii | reverse complement strand
TGAATAACATTGCCTAATGGTGTAGAGAGGTGTAGGCTATAGTATAGTCCTCACACACACTCAAAATGAGTAGAATGAGGATGGGAATGATCTCTCTTACCCGCAACTTTTCATGTTCACTTTTATATGAAGTGAGTGAAGATTTGAATTCAAATTCAAAATTTGGCTCCCTATAATCAAGCTCCTAAATGCTTGGAGATATTCCTTCAATGAAATGAGCTACTTTTTCCACCACTCACTTTGGTAGGTGATTACAAAAGATTCGAAGTCAATTTGGCTTTTACAATGAGGTAAAGTGGTAATTAACCACTAGCATATGTTCCTATGCTTCTTCATGTATGTGTAGACTTTAATGTATCCTTTGAGCCAAATGTGTAGGCTTGCAATTTACACCAACAGCTCCCCCTCAAGCCAAACATTTTGCCTTAAGTCTTCATCTTCAATCTTCAAGTATATCCTGCAATCCAATCATGGATTTGAACTTGCAAGTTTTGTTCCATCCAAAGCTTTAGTCAACAAATCTGCACATTGCATGTTGGTTGATACATAGGTCAGTTGAATGTCCTTGCTTATCAATTTCTCTCTCACATAATGATAATGGACCTCTATGTGTTTGGTCCTAGCATGATAGATAGGATTTGCTGCAAGGTGAAGAGAACTTGTACTATCTCCAAAGATAATTGGTGACCTAGTAAACAAACCCAATTCTGTATACAAAATCTTAATCCAAATTGCTTCTTGTGTGGCATTAGCCAGTCCTCTATACTGTGCCTTTGTGGAAGACAAAGCAACAGTAGGTTGCTTCTTTGAAGACCATGAAATTGGTTTGTCACCTGCAAAGGAAATATATCTAGAAGTGCTCCTCCTATCATCCTTGCATCGTGCCCAATCTGCATCTGAATAGATTTTTATATCAATATCTGAAGTGTAAGGGAAATACAAACCATGGTTCTCTGTACCCTTGAGATACTTCAAGATTCTCTTGGCAGCCTCTAAGTGAGGTATCCTTGGCTTGTGCATAAATTGACTTAGCACACTTACTCCATATGCAATATCAATTCTTGTAAGAGTAGCATAGTTCAAGCTACCCACCATACTTTGATAACCTGTAATGTCTTTGACTTCATCACCTTCATGGGCACTTAGCTTTAGGTTTACCTCCATTGGAGTGCTTGCTACTTTAGCATCCTGCAAGTGAAACTTCTTCAACATATCTTGTACATACTTTTTTTGAGTAATGTATATCCCTGAATTAGTATAAACTAATTCAAGCCCTAGAAAATACTTTAATAAACCAAGATCATTGATCTTGAACTCCTTCATCATCTGGCTTTTGATATACCTGATTCCATTGACATCGTTACTTGTAATGATGATGTCATCAACATAAACACAGAGATATATTACCTCTAAATTACTTCTCTTAATGAACAGAGAAGTGTCAGCCTTGCTCATGACAAAACCTTGGTCTTGGAGGTATGTAGTTAACCTATAATTCCATGCCCTAGGTGCCTGCTTCAATTCATATAAAGCCTTTTTTAATTTGCAAACATAAGTTACCTTCTTAGGGTCCTCATAGCCAGGAGGTTGTGACATATAAACTTCTTCTGAAATCCATCCATTCAAGAAAGCATTCTTGACATCTAATTGGTACATGTTCCAATTCTTTGATGCAGCCACACTTACCAACACTCTGATTGTTGGCATCTTGGCCACAAGAGAAAATGTCTCTTCATAGTCAATGCCTTGGGTTTGTGCAAAACCCTTGGCTACCAATATGGCTTTGTACCTATTAATTATTCCATCCGAATTTCCTTTCAACTTATAGATCCATTCATAGAGTCCTTCTTGGGTACTAACTCCCATGTGTCACTCTCCTTGAGTGCTTCAATCTCCTCATCCATAGCTTCTTTCCATTCTGATTTGGTTACTGCTTCTTCATATGAACCTGGTTCTTCATTTGACAAATCTTTGGCAAGATAAACTGAATGTTTAGTAACAAGAGATGTATCATACCCATATCTGAAAGGTTTCTTGCTTTCTCTTTGAGATCTTCTAATTGATTGAGTTGATGATTCAGGTATATCTTCAAGCTTCTTCATCTTCATTTTGCCCTTGGACTTCCATGCCTTGAATTCTTCAGGGTTGATAGTGTCTTCATCATCTAAACTTGAGTCTTCATTCTGAGTAGTTTCCTCCTTTGCAAGTTTTGGAGATTCCTCTTCCAAATCATAGGGTAGTTTAACCTTCCTGCATTCCTTCTCATACCAAGAATCATTTTCATCAAAGATCACATCTCTGCTTACCATAAATCCCTTATTGGTAGCATTATAAAACCTATAACCTTTTTTATTTAAATCATACCCAATGAAAATGCATTTTTCAGCCTTTGGATCTAGCTTACCTCTTATTTGAGAAGGAATGTGCACATATGCTACACATCCAAATATTTTGCAGTGATCTAATGATGGTCTCTTACCATGCCATGCTTCATAGGGTGTCATACCATCAAGTGACTTAGATGGTAACCTGTTTATGAGGTAAGCGGTAGTAGAAACACTCTCTGCCCATAGATAGTTAGGTAACTTCTTCTCATTAAGCATAGATCTAGCTGTCTCAACAATTAACCTATTTCTTCTTTCAGCTACCCCATTCTGTTTAGGAGAATACCTTGTGGTTATCTCTCTTTTGATGCCTCTGTCCTGTAAGAAGTCTTCAAATTCATTGGAGAAGTACTCACCTCCTCCATCTGACCTTAGCCTCTTCAAATTCCTTCCTCTCTGGTTTTCAACTAATGCAAGATATTTCTTAAAACAATTAAATACCTAATCCTTGTGCTTCATGAAGTATAATACAGTCCATCTGCTATAATCATCAATGAAAGACACATAGTACCTTGATCCTGAGACTGATGGGTCTTTGCTAGGTCCCCATACATCTGTGTGTACAAGCTCTAGATAGTCTTCATGCATATATCCTTTCTTGGAGAAGGGTAACCTGTGAGACTTACCAAATTGACAAGCACCACACTTGTAACTCATATGTTGCTTGGATACATTAGGTATCCCAAGCACACATTTGTCCCTGCACATTTGTTTCAAGGTTCTTTATCCTATGTGCCCTAATCTTTTGTGCCAAATCTCAAGCTCTGAAAGTGTTTGATCTTTATAACTGTATAGTGCAATATTCTTTGTATCTTCCAACTCAAAAGTGAAAAGTCTACCTGATTTTTCTCCTTTAGCAATCCTCTTGAACCCATCTCTTGGGTCCTCCACATATGCTCCATATTGATTAAATCTGACCTGCAAACCTTTCTCCACAATCTAACCAACACTCATCAACTTTTTAGTAATGGTTGGTACATAGAGTACCCTGCTCAACAAATTCTGATTACCATCACAAGTCTTAACATTTGCAACTTTAACTACTGAATGCTTTGTATCATCACCTGTTTGGACTTGATGTTTACCTTTTGGTTCCTCAAGATCAGAGAGTAGTGCCACATTGCCAGCCACATGATTTGAGCACCCTGAGTCAATGTAGAATAGGTGGTCATCATTTGTACCTGACTTTGAAGTCATGTTCATGATCAGAAGAGAGTCATCCTGCTCCTCTCTATAGTTGTTGTAGTCCTTTCTGGTTTTGAATCCTCCTTGGTAGTTGCCACTGTAATTGTTGTTGTGGCCTTGGTGATGGTTGAGCCTTCCTCTTGACTGTGACTATCCACCTCTTTGGTAGCCTCTTCCTCTCTAATTTTTGTAATTCTTGAAACACTCATCTGTAGTATGATTTGATAAACCACAAATGTTGCATGGTGATGAGTTATAGGGTCTCCCCCTACCTTGCTTACCTCCTCTGCCCCTTCCTCTTGAAGATCTACCTCTCCCTGCATAGTTGGCTTGAGAGGTAGAGCCTTCATCTTCCATCTTCTTGATCTTGCCTTTATCCTTAGAGTTATTACCTTTGGATGTATCTCCATTTTTGGTGAGCTTTGCTTCATGTGTAAATAGTTGTCCCATGAGAGTTGTAAGATCTGGAGTGTGCATGTCCATGTAGAGATCCATTGCAGTGGTGAAGCTTTCCCATTTGTCATCATCCTTTATTCCATTGATCACTTGCCTTACAATTTGTTGTTCTTCAATCTCTTCTCCTATGCTTGCTAACTGATCTGCAACATCTTTGATCTTGGTCACAAATTCTGAAACAACTTGCTTAGGTTGCTTCCTTAGTGTTGTGAATTCAATCCACAATTGATTTTTCCTAGCATTTGTATTGGAGGAAAAGTATGATGACAAGGTTTCCCAAGTTTCTTGGGATGTCTTACAATTTCTGATATGTGGCAAAAGAAAGTCAGAGAGAGAGTTGAGTAAATATGACCTTGCCAATGCATCCTTAGCACACCATGTGTTGAGTTTTTCTTGTTCTTCCTTGGTTGGTAATCCTCTTGCTTTGAATGAGGGCAATTCCTCATCTCCTGAGATGTATCCATAGAGACTCCTTCCTTGTAAGTAAGTCTTCATCCTTAGAGACCAAGCTTGATAGTTGTTTCTGTCCAATTTATCAATAAATAAAGGAAAACCATCTCCCATTTTACCTCTATTGCTCTGATACCACTCTTGGGAAAGATGGATGGATGCTCCAAGAGACTGAGTAGGTACTGCTAAACCTGCTCTGTACCAGCCCTCTTTTGCTTCAGAGTTGATAAGTAGACCTTCTTAGCTTTCCAATAACACCAAAAAATGGCCTATGTACTTTGGAAGTGATGTGTGTAATGATTGAACCAAAACAGATAACTTTGAAGATCATAAACTCAAGAAAACCTTCTACTTATGTCTTGATACCTGTTGGATGTTTTACTCAGTGTGACCAGCACAGTAGAAATTGATAAAATTCCTTCTAGGGGTATTTAATTGGCTTAGTATGGAATGATGTAAAAAGATAAACTATGCTAAGAGAAATCAATTTAGCAAGTTTAGCTATACCCCCGACTTTTTAGGACT
>CM035436.1:51340653-51343153 GCA_020310875.1 Ceratopteris richardii | reverse complement strand
TTCAAGCCATATAAAGCTCTCTTGAGCTTACACACATAATCTGGATATCTTCCATTTCTGAATCCTTGAGGTTGCTCCATGAAAACTTCATCTAAAATGTAACCATTCAAAAAAGCATTCTTCACATCTAATTGACATAATTTCCAACCTTTGCATGCAGCAATTGCTATAAGTGTCCTGATGGTTGTCATCTTTGCCACTGGACTATAAGTCTCATCATAATTAACACCATATGTCTGAGCAAACCCTTTGACAACAAGTCTAGCTTTGTACCTAGACACACTTCCATATGCAAATCTTTTTGTCTTAGAAACCCACTTACATCCAATGATCTTCTGGCTATTTGGCTTTGGAACCAAATCCCATGTTTGATTCTCCATCAGTGCATCATATTCTTCTTGCATAGCTTTTTCCCAAATCTTTTTACCTTTTGCCTCTTCATATGTAGAAGGGTCTTCATCTGCTTTAACCATGTATGCATAATCCTTAGTAGTCAAAAATGAAGTATCATAGCTATACCTTGTAGGTTGCCATTTGTTCCTTGTAGACCTCCTAAGTTCTCCACTTCTTGAAGTTTCTGGTTCTTCAAATTCAGGATCAAATCTTGGTGTCTCTTCCACTTCAACCTGCACTTCATTATTCTCTTGCTCATCAAATATCTGAACCTTTGATTTACCTTTCCTTTGGCTCACCATTTCTTCATCATCTGTATTAATATTGATAGTACTTGCATACCAAGTACCTTGCTCATCAAATGTAACATCTTTTGATACAAGAAAATGTTTTGTGGATGGATTCCACAACTTGTATCCCATCTGCTTATCATCATAACCAATAAACACATATTTTTCAGCTTTAGGTTCCAATTTGTGCCTTAATTGTGATGGCACATATGCATAGGCCAAACATCCAAATACTTTGCAATGGTCTAGTGTAGGTCTCTTACCCCACCATGCCTCATAAGGTGTCATTCCCTGCAAAGCTTTACAAGGTAGCCTATTGACCAAATAAGTAGCTGTATTTACAGCCTCAGCCCACAAATAATTTGGGCAATTTTTCTCCTTCATCATGGACCTTGCAAACTCAACAAGAGTCCTATTTCTCCTTTCTGCTACACCATTTTGTTGAGGAGAGTACCTGCAAGTAACCTCTCTTTTTATACCTGCATTCCACAAGTAATCACTGAACTCATTAGAGAAATAATCTCCCCCTCCATCTGACCTTAATCTCTTCAACTTATGTCTTGTAATTCTCTCTGCATGCATATGATAATGTTTGAAAGTATTGAATACTTCTGACTTATCTTTGATCACATAAATAGTGATCCATCTGGTAGCATCATCAACATAAATCACATAGTACCTTGAGCCATTGATACTGAAGTCCTTTGATGGTCCCCACACATCTGTGTGTACCAACTCAAGTTTCTCTGAATACATAAACCCATGCTTGGAGTAGGGTTGCTTATGAGCCTTACCTAATTGACATGCCTCACATCTGTATGTCATATGTTGACCTGCAACATTAGGCAATCCAAGCACTGAACCATTGTTAATCATGTCTTTAATACCTCTTTCATTGAAATGTCCAAGTCTCTTGTGCCAAAGATCTAACTCAGAGATCTTATGTCCTCCATATGTGAACAAGGCATGACCAACATTACCTTGAATCTTCAATGTGAACAATCTTCCTTCTTTCTTCCCTGAAACAATTTGTTTATACCCATTGCTAGGGTCTTCCACAAACACTCCTTCATTAGTGAACCTTACTTCATAACCTTTTTCCACAATTTGTCCTACACTTATCAAATTCTTAGGAATTGTAGGAACATACAAGACCTTACTCAATAAGGTGCTACCATCCTTGGCCTTCACTGATCCAATTGACTTCACATTGTGCTTTGTGTTGTCACCTGTTTGAACAACATGATTAGATACCTTATTCTCCAAATCAGTCATTAAGGCTATATTACCACTCAGGTGATTGCTACACCCTGAGTCAATGTAGAACACTCTTTGATCTTCACTCTGCCTTTCACAAGTTGCATTCATTATCAATGTTGAATCTTCCTTTTGATCTGAAGCATAATTGTAGTAGGTATTGTTATATTGTTGACTTTGGAAACCTCTACCTGCATTTCTTCCAAAGTAACCCCTACTACCTCTACCTCTGAAATTACCTCTTTGATTTCTGCCTCCTCTTCCTCTTGAATTATAGTTTTGATTGTATCCTCCACTACTTTGATTATTATGCCAACAATCATTAGCTAAATGGTTTGTCTTACCACAAATCCAGCATGCTTTGGCTCCATCTTTGTTATTCCTACCTCTTCCTCTACCTTTGCCACCTCCTCTACCTCTTAGGAAGTTGGCTTGACTAGTTGTGCCTTCATCTTCACCTGATTGTTGCTTTCCTTTGTTAGCTTTCTTCTTGTCCTTTGAGTACATTGCATGACCTGTACTTTTGTCACCATCTCCTTTAACATCCTGCTCAAATGTTA
>CM035436.1:51312662-51315162 GCA_020310875.1 Ceratopteris richardii | reverse complement strand
TTTTGAACAAGGTCTGCATCCATATCACTTCTTTTGCTGCTTCTACAAGTCCTTTATATTCGGCTTCTGTTGACAATAAAGCCACTGTGTGTTGTTTCTTCGAACACGAGCTCACTAGCTTATCTCCTAGGTATATCATATACCCATGTGTTGATCTTCTGTCATCTTGACTTCCTGCCCAGTCTAAGTCACTGAATGCTCTCAACTTTATATCTGACGTAAAAGGATAATATAATCCTTCCTTTATAGTTCTTTTGATATATCTAAGAACTCTTTGTCCTGCAACCCAATGTTGATCTTGCGGACAATGCATGAACTGTGAGAGAAATCCCACTGCATAACTAAGATCCGGTCTTGTTAATGTAGCATAAATTATACTTCCCACTAACGACTGATACTTCCTCATATCTTTAAACTCTGCTCCATCATATTTACTGAGTTTATGATTTACTTCAAGCGGTGTTGAAGCTTCTCTGCAATTCTCCATATTAAACTTCTTCATTAAGTTTAGGAGATACCTTTCTTGCAAAACATATACACCATGATCTGTGTATGTTATTTCCATTCCAAGAAAGTATGATAACTTTCCTAGATCACTGATCTTAAATTCCTTTTCAAGCAATCTCTTTACTTCTTTAATTCCTTCATCTGATGTACCTGTGATTATAATGTCATCTACATAAATAAAAATGTAGATCATACCTTCTTCTGTTCTTTTGATGAGTAGACTTGCATCTGCCTTCGAACTTTGGTATCCAAGTTCATTGAGATATTTCACAAGTCTCTAATTCCAAGCTCTTGGAGCTTGCTTCAATCCATAAAGTGCTTTTCTTAATCTGCAAACAAAATTTGGGTATCTAGAACTTACAAACCCTTCCGGTTGTTCCATTAGACTTCATCTAATATATATCCATTCAAAAATGCATTCTTTATATCTAGCTGACTTAGCTTCCATCCTTTTGATGCTGCTATAGCAATCACTGTCCTTATGGTTGACATCTTTGCCACCGGACTAAACGTCTCATCATAATCTATGCCATGCGTCTGAGCATAGCCCTTGATAACCAGTCTAGCTTTGTATCTTTCTATCCTTCCATCTGCAAGTTTCTTAACTTCGAAAACCCATTTATTTCCAATTACTTTCTTACCATTTGGTTTAGGAACAAGTTCCCATGTCTTGTTCTCCTCCAGTGCACTGAACTCTTCTTCCATTGCTTCTTCCCAGTGCTTCTTGCCTTTAGCTTCATCATAGTTATGAGGTTCTACATCATCTTTGACCATATATGCATAATTTTTCTGAGTTATGTACGAAGTATCATAAGAATACCTTTCTGGTTGTCTTCTAGCTTGCTTGACCTTCTTGGTTCACATTCTTCATAAGTGTCTGAATACACTTCTTCATCAAGTATAGGAATTTCTTCATCCCTTCTTGTTAATCCGTTTCTGGACGTACTTGCTTGCATATAGTCTTCATCTCTATTCACCTGCACAATTGATTTTCCTTTCTCTTTTCTTCTTACCTCTTCTTCAAATTCTTCCGTTGTATGACTTTGATCTGCATACCAGCTTTTTTGTTTGTCAAATGTAACATCTCTGGAAACAGTAAACTATTTTGATAGAGGACTCCATAACCTATAACCCATCTGCTTTTCATCATATTTGACGAACACATATTTCTCTGCTTTTGGTTCAAGCTTATGTGTGAGTTGTGATGGTACATAAGCATAAGCTACTGATCGAAACACTTTGCAATGATCAAGTGTTGGTTTCTAATCTGTTTACCAAGTATGTAGCTATGTTTACAGCTTCAGCCCAAAGATAATTTGGACAATCATTTTCTTTTAGCATAGCTCGTGCAAACTCAATTAGAGTTCGATTCCTTCTTTCTGCTACACCATTTTGTTGTGGTGTATACCTGCAAGTTATTTCTCTCTTAATACGTGCATTCCAAAGATAATCATTGAACTCTCGGGAGAAGTATTCTCCCCCTCCATCAGACCTCAGTCTCTTAAGCTTTCCACCTGTGAGTCTTTCAACATATGCATGAAAATGCTTAAAGGTTTCAAATACTTCTGATCTTTCCTTCAAAACATATAACGTTATCCAATCATCAATGAATAAAACATAATACCTTGAGCCACTGATTGATCCTTCTTTTGTTGGACCCCATACATCTGTATGAATGAGTTCAAGTACTCCATCATGTTTGAATCCTTTCTTCTGGAAAGGTAACTTGTGGGCTTTTCCCATCTGACATGCTTCGCACTTATGAATCATATGCTGGTTCTGTACATTCGGTAATCCCAGTACTAACTGATATGAAATCATAGCTTTTATTCCTTTTTCATTAAAATGACCTAATCTCCTATGCCAGAGATCAAGTTTTGTAATCACCTTTTCACCATGTGTGAGCAACGCTTGACCAATGTTCCCTTGTACTCTTAAAGTAAAGAGTCTACCTTCTTTCTTACCAGAGATGATCTGATGATATCCATTCTCG
>CM035436.1:51302662-51305162 GCA_020310875.1 Ceratopteris richardii | reverse complement strand
TGACTATTTGGTTTAGGAACCAAATCCCATGTCTGATTCTCCATTAATGCATCATATTCTTCCTGCATAGCTTTCTCCCAATTTTCCTTACCTTTTGCCTCTTCATATGTGGAAGGGTCTTCATGTGCCTTCATCATGTAAGCATAGTCTTTGGTAGCCAAAAAAGAAGTGTCATAGCTATACCTTGTAGGTTGCCACTTGTGTCTTGATGACCTTCTGAGTTCTCCACTCCTTGAGGTTTCTGGTTCTTCACACTCAGGATCAAATCTTGGCATTTCTTCAACTTCAACCTGCACTTCATTATTCTCCTCTTCATCAAATATCTGAACCTTTGATTTACCTTTCTTTTGACTCACAACTTCTTCATCACTTGTATTAATATTGATTGTACCTGCATACCAAGTACCTTGCTCATCAAATGTAACATCTTTTGATACAAGAAATTGTTTTGTGGATGGACTCCACAACCTATATCCCATCTGCTTATCATCATAACCAATGAATACATATTTTTCAGCTTGAGGTTCCAATTTGTGTCTTAATTGTGATGGCACATATGCATATGCCAAACATTCAAATACTTTGCAATGATCCAAGGTAGGTCTCTTACCCCACCATGCCTCATATGGTGTCATACCCTGCAAAGCTTTACATGGTAGCCTATTAACCAAATAAGTAGTTGTATTTACAACCTCAGCCCACAAATAATTTGGGCAATTTTTCGCCTTCATCATTGACCTTGCAAACTCAACAAGAGTTCTATTTCTTCTCTCTGCTACACCATTTTGTTGAGGAGAGTACCTACAAGTGATTTCCCTTTTTATACCTGCATTCCACAAGTAATCACTGAACTCATTAGAGAAATACTCTCCCCCTCCATCTGACCTTAGTCTCTTCAATTTATGGCCTCTAATTCTTTCTGCATACACATGATAATGTTTGAATGTATTGAATACCTCTTACTTATCTTTGACCACATAGATAGTGATCCATCTAGTAGCATCATCAACATAAATCACATAGTACCTTGAACCATTGATACTGAAATCCTTTGATGGTCCCCACACATCTGTGTACCAACTCAAGCTTCTCTGAATACATAAAACCATGCTTGGAATAAGATTGCTTATGAGCCTTACCTAATTGACATGCCTCATATCTGTATGTCATATGTTGACGAGCAACATTAGGCAATCCAAGCACTGAACCATTGTTAATCATATCTTTGATACCTCTTTCATTGAAGTGTCCAAGCCTCTTGTGCTAAAGATCTAACTCAGAGATCTTATGTCCTCCATAAGTGAACAAGGCATGAACAACATTACCTTGAATCTTCAATGTGAACAACCTTCCTTCTTTCTTCCGTGAAACAATTTGTTTATACCCATTGCTAGGGTCTTCCACAAACACTCCTTCATTAGTGAATCTCACTTCATAACCCTTTTCAACAATTTGTCCTACACTTATTAGATTCTTAGGAATTGTAGGAACATACAAGACCTTACTCAGGAGGGTGCTACCATCCTTGGCCTTCACTGATCCAATTGACTTCACATTGTGCTTTGTATTGTCACCTGTTTGAACAACATGATTAGATACCTAAATTTCCAAATCAGTCATCAATGCTATGTTACCACTCAGGTGATTGCTACACCTTGAGTCAATGTAGAAGACTCTTTGGTCTTCACTTTGCCTTTCACAAGTTGCATTCATTATCAATGTTGAATCCTCCTTCTGATCTGAAGCATAATTGTAGTAGGTATTATTGTATTGTTGACTTTGGAATCCTCTACCTGCATTTCTTCCAAAGTAACCCCTATTACCTCTTCCTCTGAAGTTACCTCTTTGATATCTGCCACCTCTTCCTCTTGAATTAAAGTTCTGATTATATCCACCATTACTCTGAGTATTATGCCAACAATCATTAGCTAAGTGATTTTTCTTACCACAAATCCAACAAGCTTTGACTCCATCTTTATTATTCCTGCCTCTTCCTCTACCTTTGCCACCTCCTCTTCCTCTTAGGAAGTTGGCTTGACTAGTTGTGCCTTCATCTTCATTTGCTTGTTGCTTCCCTTTGCTATTTTTCTTCTTATCCTTTGAGTACATTGCATGACCTGTGCTCTTGTCACCTTCACCTTTGACATCCTGCTCAAAGGTTAACATATGTCCTAGCAACTGATTTAAGTGAGGATTAAAATGATCAAGTGATAATTCAGTAGACAAAATGAATGGCTTCCATTTTTCATCATTTCTCAAACCTGTGAGGATTTGCCTTACCAATTTATCCTCCTCAATGTCTTCATCAACAGCTCCTAATGCATCTGCAATGTCCTTCATTTTGGTTACATAATCTGAGATGGATTGAGAGGCCTTCTTCTTGAATGTGGTAAATTCTGCCCACAAGGATGCCTTCCTAGACTTTGTGGTATTTTGTAAATGCTCCTCCAAAGCATTCCATATATCACTTGCACTTTCAAGACCTCTAATGTGAGGTAGC